>JBBUKS010000060.1:1743072-1757221 GCA_038050645.1 Hedychium gardnerianum | reverse complement strand
TACTAATATATATTTATTTTCACAACAATGAAATATTTGTAGTAGTATTTGTGAAATTTTAAAAGTATTTAACGATGTAACCGAATGACTTTCCAATATTTATTATCCCACTATTTATTTAGTTTTAGAGATTTTTTTAAATATAGTATTAGTTTTAAATGAACATATTAATAATGAATCTTTATCTTCTGGCATATTAACTATGAAAATTAAATGGAAAAAATATTTTTATTTTATTCTTTAAATTTATTTAATTATATTTACTTTAGATCCTAAATTTAAATTAAAAATTTTACATGAAATATTAACTTTGTATTATGACATTTTAAATCCATTTAAAGATTGTTTTTCTTCTGTATCCAGTTAATATTATATATTAAAATTTATTTATATGATATTTATAATTAATATTATGTAAAATATGAAATATAAACTAATATTTTTGAAATACAATAAACTATTACTAATAGTAATTTAAAATTTATAAAAACATAACTTTTATTAAAAGAACGGACGAAACGTCTACTAGGATCCTCAAATTCTACATAAAAACTTGAGAATTATTTTATGATTTTTTATTTTAATAAAATAAATAGCAAAAATTTTGATATCCTAAAGTGCCATATAGAAGGCTAAAACTTTTCCGTCCTCTCCGTAATCGCTAAAGAAATTTTAGTTTATCTATTGTCAATTGCTGTTGTGGAGCAGATATTCAGTGTCGACGACAACATATTAGATGAACGACGATCGACTTTATCTTCCGACTTATGAGAAGTCCGAACATTACTCGACGATTGAATCAGAGCCGAGAAAAGAATTCAAGGTATGCAACTTTCAGATAACGAAGTCGAAAATTTTGATACCAAAAGAACGAATATAACGGGAATGAGAAATGAAAATAAGTAATAATATTACTTATTAATGTAAAAGGATAAAAATATAAAAGAACTATGTAAATTTTGATTTTTCTATATTTTATGGGGATACGTAGATAATTTAAAGAAATGTAAGTTTTTTTTTAATAAATTTTAATTTTTATTATTATTATAATTTTGAATTATGATGAATTGTAATGAATCATGAATGAAATCGATGATTTTAAATCATAAATTATAATGATCTTATACGATTAAAATTAAATAACGATATGTCAATCATCAAATCAAAAATTTTAAATAATTGAATTATTCATTCTGAACCGTGATGAAATTTAAGCATCGGCTCCTCTTCTAGATAAACAGAGTAAAGGACAGAGGAGAGGACATCAAATGTGGTCACAGTGACGGTCCCTTCCTGCAAAAGTAAACACGGAAGTGTGGTTTGACGACGAGGATAAATAATTAATAAACTAAAAAAAACATCTGGCAGCGGCCGTTCGTCATCATTCTCGAATAATTATTATTATTTAAATTCGTAATCTTTTCTCTTTTCAGTTTGCGGAACTTTGACTTATGGGGGCGAAAATTACTCCCACCACGCGTTTGGAGGGGTGGCCTCTGTGCTCTTGCGTCGGACGTCTATGGTTAAATAACTCAACGTTCTGTTGGTGGAGAACATTGGGTCCGATGCATCCCCAGATCGCTGGGCGGGTACTGAAATGGGTTTAGATGAAGAAGTTGCGACTGGGTCCCAGGTAGTCACAGGTGCCGCAGGCCCGTAACTGGATCTCGCCGCCAACGGAGACCGCCGTGGGGCAAACGGAAGGTTAGAACGGTAATTGCAGGGCGCCTGCCCTGCCACCGCTTCGCTTTCATACTCCGAAGTTAGACTTCCGGCCCATGCGAAACAGGTCAAAGACGACGGCGTGGTGCAAATCCTGGAGGTCTCTCCCTTTATACCGTTCCGGAAGGGCTGAAGAGGAGGCTTTGTGGTGGTGGATAAACCTAAGGTCGGTGTTTGCGGTTAGAATTGCTTTTGGGTTGCCTTCGGTTTCGGAGATGGGATGCATCTGTTCGAGACAGATCAGGAAGGATACAGGGGCGAAGAAGGGGGAACTGTATGGCGATCGAGCTGTGGAGGTCGGCTTCCATGGAGATCGAAAGAGCAACTACAAGCTTTTTGATTCCGGTGAGCTGCGGGTGCTGCCGGTCAAGACTATGGCGGGAAAGGTGTTTCTTTTTTTCCCCTGCTTTAACTGACCTCTTGTTTCTTTCTTTGAGGTACACGAACAAGACGATTAGGAAAATTAGCCGTTGCTTGTGAAAGCGGTTTGGATTGAGATTTAAGCGTTAACTGATGCGATTATCGAAGTGTGCTAGAACGAGGTCGAAGATACGTTGGCAGCTAAGTCTAGATCGATGTCATCATCTCGGTGACGAGTCTATCGGCGAGTTATAGATCATGTTGAGTTATTTCGTGTTGTCTACCAAAAGGAAAAAAGATATACTGACTCGTGGCCTCGTCCATATGAACGGATTGGGACAACTGATTAAGCTTTGGAATCATTCATCGCTGTTTAGGTATATAGGGAGAATTTTACTTCAAAAGCAAAGGCTATACATTGTGAATTTGCATATATGTACTAGTGTAAGTTTATTTTCACAAATCGACTGTAAAATTTGGAGGTTAGGGATAAAAGCATTAAAAGAATGGGAGCTGCAAACTGGATCTGCTTCCTTGCAAGCTGCAAGTTTGAAAAATAATTAGAACTCAATTTGCATGTAATTTTGGAGTTTAGGGAGGAGCTTTAGGTGGACTATGATACCCACATCCAATGTATCTTAGCTTGATAAATGGATGTGTGAACTTGATTAATGCAGGTAGTAATTTCCTAGCTTTCTTATGGATCTGTTCTTGTCAATTCACACCGTGCAATTCGTTCCTCACATAATTTCTCAAAAAAGAGAAAAACAATTCTGTCCTCCAACATATGACTATTAGCATGCTCATGTCAGATGCCTTATGAGTGCTCATCTGATGCATTGAGGAATGAGTAATGAAACATCATAAGTTGAGCTAATTGAGGATATTACTAGCTTTTAAATGCATGCAGTGAGTGTGTTCATGATCACTAAACATTCTTTAACTCTGTTTATAGATCACAGTGATCATTGAGCAAGCAGTGGTATGTCAGATTGCTCCATCGACAAAGTGCGTCCCATTTGTCCCAATTATTTTAAGTGGAAGAAGCATACTGTTTCAACGTTTGTATGCTGTATTTGAGGATATGCTAAGCATACTGTCACCTGCTTGAACAAGTAAAGAGGAAGGAGCAATAATTGTGTTATTTGGGAAGAGAATCTAATATCTCAAGAATAAAAAAGCACAGTGTAGTAGCCAGATCAAATGCAACGATAGAATATAAGATTGTAGATATTGGCCACATATGAGTTAGTTTGCCTCAACCAATTAATGATGAGATAGATGTTAATCAGTTAACGAAGCAGGTAATCTAACTGCCATTGACCTTGCCTCCAATCTAGTCTCCTTTGAGTTGTCAAAACACAATGATAAACTGTCATTTTGTGGAGAAGGTGCAATATGTGGACTTGTTACATCTCTTGTTACTTCCAATGGCCAATTGGTTGATTCCTGACTAAGCCTTTGAGTGGCTTAGAATTGCATACATTTGAGACAAGCTGAGATTCTATAATGTCAACTAGTTTGTGGGGGAATGTTGATGACCTACTTGTAAATTTGTAAACATATAGGAGCCTGTTTGCAAATATTATTATTGTAATATAGATAGGTAGTCGGTAGAAAAGGCTGCAGAGGTTGTGATTAGTTTTTCCCATTTGCCACAGTCTTCACTGACCATGTGAGAGATGAGAACCTGGTTGTGACAAAGCCTTCCTTATGGAATTATGTGTGGAAACCATGGAGTTTGGACTGAAACAAGGTTACTTGCATAGTGATAGGCATCTGGTTTGTAAACTAGACTTGTTGAGTTGAGGCATCGACTGGAAATTTATGGATGGTAGAAGCAAAAATTAAAGAATTCCATGTGAGGGGTGTTGTATCACTCAGATTTACCTAATGCAGCAAATACATCCCTTGCCAATCTTTTGCCAATTTATAGCTATGTCACCTACTGACCTCCATGTCCAAAGTAGGTTTCTTGCTTAACTGTCATGGTGAATTTTCAATAAATCTATCCATGAAAATTTTTGTCCTCTTAACAGGGTAATGTGCTCCCTGCCTTCTTGTTTCTTTGGTCACCATGGGTGATGAACTCGGAAACACTCTATTGAAACCTTTCTATTACCTCAAATTCATCTATACCTCCTTGAACCCTCAGTTATGACCTTCCTTTAACTGTTATTCTCACTACAGTCAGTACTTATGCTACTTATTCATGTCGGTGCCACTGTCTCAAAGTGATAGCAGTGTTGATAGTCTTTTAATATGGTTCCCTAGTATTCGCTTTGGGGTACATGAAAGGATATCTCTCAGATCTTTCATTGTTTATTATGATGTGGAAAAATTGGTTCCCACTTCCTATCTATCATAGATTTTCAAGTTAATCCTCTGAATGTGACAATTTTTTTAATGTTCAATTTATAGTGAAGACAATCTGATGGTGTTTGCTATATGTGGTTGGATTTGTACCATTCATTGCAAATAAATGATTGGACATGACTAGTTGCTATAAGCACTCACCAGAAGTTTAGTAGTTTTCAAGCTTAAATATTTATTACTGTACTATGAAAAACAACACATAATTATTTTATAAAGTGCACATACAAAAAAATTACTACGAAAGGTTTGTCCTATTCTAGTCTCTGTATTTACTGATTCTGATTGTCTATGGCTTATGGCCATTGCTTAGGTACCAGAATCAAGTTCAATACTGGGACGGGCTAGCATTGCTGGTCTTGAGAAAGCTGTAGAAGTCCTTGATACGCTTGGAAGCAGCATGTCAAACCTGAATCCTAACAGTGGCTTCCCATACGGAATGCCATCTCGAGGAAATAAAATATCAATCTTAGCATTTGAAGTTGCAAATACTATTGCTAAAGGTGCTAATTTGTGGAGAAGTCTTTCAGATGAAAACATCAATGCTTTGAAGGAAGAAATTTTGCAGTCAGATGGAGTGAGAAGACTTATCTCTGAAGATGCTAATGAATTGCTTTGTATTGCTGCTCTGGACAAAAGGTGGATATAAGAATTAGTTCTTTGGATTCTGGATCTATCAATTGACATATCTTTTTTGCTTCATTAGCTTTGTATTTGTTTAACCTAATCTGATGCTCATCTATAATTTTTATCACCTTACCAGAGAAGAACTTGACTTTTTCCTGAGAGAGGTAGTTCGCTTTGGGGACCTCTGTAAAGATCCAACATGGCACAATCTCGGTCGCTATTTTGAAAAGTAAGTTACCATAACTTGGAAAACGTATTAAGCATTCTGAAACATTCTTCTACTATATATTTTTCTTTTTTCTCTTGGAAATATAATGGCCGAAGAGTTTTCAGATTGAGTATGGATATGACTCTCGTGGAACAGACAAAAAAGGAGGTAGAAGCAACAATGCAAAATTTGATAAATTTGGCTCAGAATACTTCTGTAAGTACATTCTGTAAGTACAAACAATTGAAAATAATATTTCTTATTCTAATAGCATCTATGCTTCTGATGATGATTGAGTCCACCAATGCTTACTATCTGTATCCTGATTCAAGTGCCAAACATAAACACATCAATACAATAGATTGCAACTAGTCAATTCTGATATATATATAGAATCTTGAGATCACTGAAAAACATACATCTCTACCTCATCATAAAGCTTGATTACAGAGTAGCATTTTGTTCCTTTCTTGTCAGTCATGCAATGGACCTTCTTGTTTTATTGTATAAAATTGTAACTTCTCCAGACACTTGGTAATTTGAGAGGGATTTAAAATATTATTTGACGGCATTTCCATCAAGATACTGACAATTGAGATATATTTTGAGTAAGCATGTTAAAAACTTTTAGTATTGATGTGTCAATTGGGATGCAACTTTGATATATCATTTTTTTAAAAATAAACATGTGCTTGTGACGACCAGTGGGATAAGGCTTGGTCAAAGAGTTAAAGAGAATAAACATGTGCATGTGTAACATTTTAACATGTTCATGGAAGAAATTTTGCATGTTCTGTGAATCTGATCAAATCACTTATTTTCTAAAGATTAAATCCATCTGTAAGTTTATTATCATTATCAAGTGATCATGATCATGTTGGTTATGGCATAATAACAAATGTGACCAATAATCTTATTACAAAGTATAATAATATGCTTCACATCCAATAAACTTAATTCATTTTTTTTTACTTATAGGAGCTTTATCACGAACTACATGCACTAGATAGATACGAACAAGATTACCGAAGGAAGCTTCAAGAAGAGTTGATTCCTGCATCTAAACAGGGTAAGACACATGTTTCTTTATGCAGATTCAACCACTAAAGTGAAGCTTTACTTGTTTGACTGGAAATTTGACTTCAGATGTTTTTGCCTTATTGAATGTATGTTGAAGGCATCCAAGGTGTTCAATAGGGCATAGTTGAACTATATGTGTTTAGTGGTTAATTCTTAGTGGGGTTATGTATGCTAATTAATGTTCTTATGTATGCTAATAAGGAGGCACATTATGGTATAGGGAGCCTTTTCTCTGGATCTACATGTTTGTGGTTCCTTTTTTATGAGCTAGTTTCTTTGATTGTTCGGCAATATTTATCCCCACTAATCTCTTGCGCACTTGTCTATGAGCAGATAGTTTTCTCAATACTGAACTCAAACATCAAAAAAAGTTAGTGAGGAGCTTGAAAAAGAAATCTCTTTGGTCCAGAACATTAGAGGAGGTATGGAATATTTATTATTCATCCTTCAAGTTGCTGTTATTTTTGTCACTAATGGTTTTCAAGGAGTTCATCTTTATCTTTGCTAATACTTTATTTATTCTCATTAACATTCTAATATTACAGTTCTTATTTTATGTATGATGTATCTTAAAAATCTATTGTTTAACTGCATGCGATTAACATTCTCTAGATATTGATCTCAAAATAAAATAGTTCTTAAAATATTCTGAATTATTTTTCAGGTTGTGGAGAAACTTGTTGATATTGTAGCATTTTTTAATAAGAAGATTTGGGAATCGTTTGAAGTTCCTGGTATGTCGTAGAAATTTCAAGATTGGTAACACTTTCAAAGTTAATGATGTAATAAATTTGAAATTATCAAATCAAAATTATTGTCGCTTATTTCCAACATTACTAGTGATACATATTATGATCTTTTTGGCAATCATATGTATTATTCACATTGTGCAATAATTAGCTGATTTATCTTTTATGAATTGAATGATCTTAGTGTGTCCCGTATGTGGAGTGAGTTAATATGCAACTGACCAAAGATATTCTTCTAGTGTACCATGAAAACAAAATTCCATTTCAATCTCCAACGAATAATATATTAATGTGCCATTTTGATAATTCATAATTATCAACTGCTCATATTTTTGCCACTGTCTATTTTGCTGTTAGGCATAATTTGCTATTTATCTTGCCATGATTTTTCCATCGTTGTTGTGTGCTGAGACTTTTGGTGCTGGGATGTGAAATCTTTTTGTGTTAATTTCAGGTAGCAACTTGCTCAACCATAAGGAAGTTCTGAATGGAAGCTTAGGTGCTTCTGGTCTTGCATTGCATTATGCTAACATCATTAATCAGATTGACAATATAGTAAGTTTCAGTATGCTGTGAATTATGTTATAGTCGGCAATCTTTTCTTTCTAGGGCATTGGAGTTTGTCTTTTGCTTCTCAGATCAAAGATTATATACTAGTAAATTTAGGCTCCCATTGAGCTAATATAAACATGTGACTTGTGCTGTTTTCCAGAAAATTTCTACGATATATTTGTTCTCATATTTAAGGTACTTTTCCTTGATTTTTTTTGTTCCTAGGTATCTCGACCACTTTCACTTCCACCAACTATAAGAGACAGCTTGTATCAGGGATTGCCAATCCGAGTGAAGGCAAGTCTTCGTGCTCGATTGCAGTCTTCTGATCCAAAAGAAGAGGTATTATCATTTTTTTCGAATTTTAGATGCTAAGCTTGTGTAATCTATCTCATAATTTGATTCATCCATCATGTATTCGTGTGACATTTTCATGCATATTGGTGCATAGTCATGCGTAGTTTGAATCTTTTGTCTATTTCATCAAAATTACTTTGTACCTTCGGTTTCCTAACAGAAGTAGAGAGTTTAAAGTTCATTAACATATACAAGCTGTTGTGAAGGAACAGTTATAGGAAGACCACATTTTTATGGTTTGATTTCTTTTGTTCATCGCTTAATTTTCATATCTTATTTCAATACAAAATTTTAGAAGAATAGTTTTGTTGTGCATGCTTAAATATGTACGAGTATGATTCACCAAGCTCGTCGAAAACTAACATGACTGTCCATTCACTACTGCATTTGTTTCTCATTGCCAGCACCCAATTTAACTAATCCACTTTTTATACTTATCCAATTCAATGGGTTCTATACGTAAGATAATAGCAAACTTAGATTATTGTTATTTTATATAGGTTGGCGCAAATGTCTCAAATGTATAATTGTTGTTTCATTTAAAAATTATTTACACAAATTGATCCACTTATTCATGAATCAAAATCCAAAACTTGTCATTTTATGGCAAATAAACTTGGTAAATTGTTGGTTCCTGACAAAAATGTTTGCTGTTCTTAGAGTAGTACTGGTTCCTGACAAAGATGACTTGCTGTTCTTAGAGTAGTACTGATAAAATAATTATACAATTCAATCTTTACAACATGGTTTATCAGAATAGCCATGCTTATTCTTAGCATGTGAAGCTGGTTTGAAGGTTTGAAATTCTGACTTAAAAGTGTGTATTTGCTAATTTGATTTTACAGTTCACTGTTCCTCACGTAAAAGCTGAAATGCAGAAGATTTTAAGGTGGCTCACTCCAATATCAGAAAACACGATTAGGTTTGTTTCCACTATACCTTCAACTATTTATGTTTCATTAAAAATACTCCTTTTCCTCTATCATGGACTCATCCAACATATAATGTTCCCAAGTCTTACATATGAAGTTTCTGATATATTTCTGTTTGATCTAATCAGAGCACATCAAGGTTTTGGTTGGGTTGGAGAATGGGCAAATATGTGGTTAGTTCTCAATCTATTATTTTTATTCCATATCCTCTGCAATAATACATGTGGAGAAAAGATGATAGTATCTTCTTATTCTGCATGTATTCTATTAAATTATTCGTTTTTTCTGCAGTACTGAGATTAACAAAAAGCAGGACATGCAAGGCTGCATTATCCGCGTCCAAACGCTTCATTATGCAAATAAAGAGAAGACTGAGGATTATATATTAGAATTGGTTGTGTGGCTCCATCATCTAGTTACTCAAGTGAAAAACAGGGGATTTGTGTTGAAGTCTGTCGACTCAGTCCAAAGTCAACCGCAGACAAAGGCGTCTCAAAAAACTGTGCAAGAACTACCACAGGAGCACAATTCTGAAGTTAATGATCTCAAATTTTCAGAAGAAGAAAGAAAATTGTTGGAGCAAGTGAGCCAAACAAACATCCAGCTAAGGAGAAGCAAAAGTTTGGACTTCAAAAGCAACACAGCCAAGCGACTTTGGAGACGTGGGAGTTTAACCACGAGCTGTGGGAATTCTCCAGATAAGGAGTTCAGTGCAGCGTTAGACTGGCGGTCGGAAAAGTTGAGATGCTTGGATGTGATGGATGGGCTCGATACACTTAGTGCATTACCAATTGTTCAATTTTATGCATAACTCGGTTCATAGGCACTAAGCCTTTTCTTTCTCATTGTAAATGCCTTAAGGATTTAATGATTCTTTTTGCAGTTGTATATTGTTTACTTAATGTCTGGTATTGCATATGTATGAAAAGCAGCAATTTGAAGATTGCTTCAGTTTACAAGAGCATGGTCTTGATTTTGTTGAACCTAAAGAATGAGAGCACAGCGGTGATAATGGTAACAGAATGTGATCACTTGATTGGTAGTGCTCATGATTGTAGTTGCAGTGCTATCAGCTTATGGATTTCTTCCTCGTCGGTGCTATTGCTTCCAATCCGAGTAATGGTGGAGACTACGGCCCTCTGATCAAATTGAAGGCCGTCTTGTTGGGTCCCGGAGGCTCTGGCCTTATCGACTGGGGCGCCGGGCAGTCCACCGACCACTGCTCCTTCTCCGGCATTGCCTGTGACAGCGACTCTCGCGTGATCGCCCTCCACATCACCTCTGTGGAGCTGAACGGCATCCTCTCGCCAGAAATCGGCCTCCTCCGCGGCCTCGTCAACCTTACCCTCTCCGACGCCGGCGTCATCAGCCTGCTTCCCGTGGAGCTGGCTTCCCTTCCATCCCTTCGCTTCCACAACATCTCCAACAACAGCTTCCTCAACACCATGCATCTCCCCTGAACTCGGTGGACTCGCTCAGCTGAAGTCGCTCGACCTCTCAATCAACGAGCTCACTGGCGAGATACCGCGGAGCTGAAGGAGCTGAAGCTGCTGAGCCTCTTCCGTAACCACATGCGAGGTCCCATCCCGCCGTTCATCGGAGAGCTTCCTGAGCTCGAAGTGCTCCAACTGTAGGAAAACAACTTCACCATGCGCCTCCCGGAGTCGCTGGGCCGGAACGCCTGGTTCTTGAAGCTGTATGTGGCCTGGAACAGGATCACAGGGGAGATTCCGCTGGATCTCTACTATGGCAGCCAGCTCGACACGCTGGTGCTCATGGGCAATGGCTTGTACGGGGAGATTCCGGCCAAGCTCGGCGAGTGCAAATCGCGGATACGGGTTCGACTCGCCAAAAACTACTTGAACGGGATGATCCCTGCGGGTTTCTTCAATTTGCCTTCCAACACCATGCTGGAGCTCAACGATAACTGCCTGTCAGGAGAATTGCCGACGGTGATGGTCGGCGTCGTGCTTTCCAAACTCGGCCTGTCGAACAACTCATATCAGGCCCCATCCCGTCGGCGATTGACAAACTTTCCACGCTACAAACTCTTTCGCTCGATTCGAACCGGTTCTCCGGCACGATTCACCTGAGGTCAGACAGCTAAAGAACCTGTCGAAGCTGGATTTGAGCGGCAACAACCTCACCGGTGAAATTCCCGAGGATCTCACGCGTTGCGCATCGCTCGTAGCCGTGGACCTCAGCTGGAACCAATTAAACGGCGGGATTCTGAAGGAGGTCGTGGCGCTCCAAAACCTCAACACCTTTAACCTCTCGCGAAACCATATCTCCGGGGGAATCCCACCGGAGATACAACGGATGCAGAACCTCACCGCGTTCGACGTATCCTACAATCGCGTCTCGGGGCCGGTGCCGGCGCAGGGACAAATCCTAGTGTTCAACGAGAGCGGGTTCGTGGGGAACCCGGAGCTCTGTGGGCCCCGGCTCCGGTTGCCGTGCGCAGCGTCCGACAGTGGCAGTTCGGTTGATCGGCCGCAGCGCACTCTGAGAGGCGACGCCAAGTGGGCGCTGTCGTTCCCCTGCCCGCGGTGGCAGTGAAAGGCTGGAGCGGAAGGCCCGGAAGAAGACATGGAGGATGACGACGTTTCAGAAGCTGGACCTCACGGTGGAGGACGTGATGGGCAGCCTGAAGGAGGACAACGTGATCGGGAAAGGTGGCGCTGGGATCGTGTACAGGGGAAGCATGGCCAGCGGGGAGGAGGTGGCTGTTAAGCGCCTCATTGGCCGGGGATCGGGATCGGAGCACGACCGGGGATTCACTGCCGAGGTGACGACGCTGGGAAGGATCCGCCACCATAACATCGTGCACCTGCTGGGCTTCGTCTCGAACAGGGAGACCAACCTGCTGCTGTACGAGTACATGCCCAACGGGAGTTTGGGGGAGAGATGTTGCACGGCAGCAAGGGGGCGCACCTCGGGTGGCAGGCGCGGTGGCGCATCGCGGCGGAGGCCGCCCTGGCGCCTCCGAGTGCGTCTCCTCCATCGCCGGCTCCATCGCCCCCGGTAATTAATTAAATTCTCAAATCACAAAAGAGCGTATGTTCAAAACTTAATTTTTCTTGTAGAACACGCATACACGCTGCGAGTGGACGAGAAGAGCGACGTGTACAGCTTCGGCGTGGTGCTGCTTGAGCTGATCACAGGGCAACGGCCGGTGGGCGGCTTCGGCGACGGCGTGGACATTGTGAGATGGGCGCGGAAGACGGTATCGGAAGTGAATGCGGAGACTAATTCAGCAGCCGTTATGGCGATTGTGGACAACCGGCTGACGCCGAGTCCGGCGGAGCTGATCACCAAATTGTTCGAGGTGGCGATGCTCTGTGTGGAGGAGCAAAGCACAGGACCGGCCGACGATGAGGGAGGTGGTTCACATGCTCTCAGATCCCGACCCTTCTGTCTGCTGATGACCTCCTCCTGTAATTAATGGCGTTCTCGATGATCATGTTCACAAGTTCACACTTTTTATTTTTGAGTTGATTTGAAACATATAGTCCCAGTAGTGGCAATTTTATTAGTTGTAGCATTTTTTTTTAAAAAAAAGCATCAAGTATTCAACCCTTTTATCCATTGATTATTGATTATCAGAATGAATTTAAAAATATTTATGATAAATAATTTAATATTTCAAATTTATTATTTTATCTGAATCATGATTATTTAAATAAATTTAAAAATACTTATAACAGACAGTCTAATAATTTAATATTTCAGATATATCATAATTAAAAATTAAATAGATTATCTATAATATAGAAGATATCCGAAAAATATCACATGACATTTGAGAGACAAGTGTCAACAAACATGACCTATAGCGTCCTCGACTCCAACAGTCTCCGGCTCTTATAGCCCCTCAACTTCAGCAATTCCTGGCTCCAGCAGTCCCCGGCTCTTACAGCTCCCGGCTCTAGCAGTCCCCGGCTCATACAACCCCCAACTCCAGCATCCCTCAGCTCCTATAGCTCTCGTCTCCTACAACCCCGGCTCGTACTACCTCCGGCTCCTATAGTCCCGGCTCCTACAACCCCTGATTCTTACAATCCCTGACTTTTAGGCACCCAAGGTCCTTCAAGCACAAAAGGATGTTAAACACATAAAAAGTCCTCGTCGTAAAGACTCCCACATTTTTCGGCAACGAACGAATGACGCCTTCAGTAGAACGTTCCAAACGTAAGTATTATCCTTCGGTTAACCTGAGAAGCATCATTAATGACAAATTAAAAGGTTAATTAATTATGAGTAACGCTATGGGGAATATGGGAAAAGAACATGAAAAGTCTTCTTCATGATCTCGACAATATAAAAGGGAGTCATCTCTACCATCGCAGGTATGCACGGACAGATCCTTGCATCTGCAAGTTCTAATTTTTCCTCATATATTTTTCACCTCAACTGACTTGAGTGTCGGAGAGTTAACGCCAGGAACCTTTCTCGCTGTTTCTCTAATCCTTTTTTTTTTTTTGCAGATCTTCCTTGTCTCAGAGAGAGCCGCTGAACCCCTTCTTCCTTGTTCTCTTCTTCAAAAGCTCTTCTATCGCCTGAAGATATTGGATCCACCCAGTTTCTACTCCAAGAAACCGGTGAGTCACGCGTCAATATTCTTGGGTGGGATCAAATTGACATCGTCTGTGAAAAATCTGAGTTAAGACCCGAACCAGGACATTAAGATGAGTGACACCAGCAACAATCCAAGTACGATCACCCTGGCGATGGAAAACTTCAACAAATTGATAGTCGCTACTGTTCAAGCAGTATTTTAAGGACAAACCCTCCCACCAGGGTTACCTAGAGAAGGGGCCCCTTCCAGAATGGGAGAGGCGCCACTAAATCCAGGAATACGAGTAACATATACTGGAAAAATATTCCTAGGGATAATCCTTCCTCCTTCAAGTGTCCTTGAAGGTTCGACATCATCTTCGGAATCCTCTCGGGGATCACTCCGCCTCGGATTTTCAAAGAAGGTTAAGCTTGCTACCTCCGAGGGAATCAAAGTCTCTTCAGGGTCACCGTTCTCTAAGAAAATCCTGGCGGACGTATTATCCCGACATTTTCGGGCCCTGGTAATTGGAGAATATCATGGCACTGCTGACCTAAAGGACCACATAGGCAAATTCGAAAACGCCTCCATGCTACATCAATACTTGGATGGTATTAAATGTCGGGTCTTC
>JBBUKS010000060.1:1720976-1742972 GCA_038050645.1 Hedychium gardnerianum | reverse complement strand
GAGTCCCAAAGTAATTTTTTTTTAATTGACATCAAATATTTTAATATTCACTCAATTAATCTCGAGACATCAATCTAACTTAATAGAAGTTTTCTATCGACCACTAAAATAAATTAAAAAAATACACGTGAAAGTTTATAATTAGTATTCTCAGATTCATTATATACTAAGGAAAAAATCTCTCACCGTATATCATAACTAAATTTCAAACTCTAAATATCTAATCTGATATTGAAGGTCTAACTATGACACTAAGCCCCGAGGGCAAAATAATTTCCATTTATTAGAGAAAAAAATAAAATCATCACCTCAGCAGCCCTTCAAGGATGGTCTCACACTCTCTGAAAGTGGATAAATCACAGAGGATATTTGCCCTAATATACAAATCCTTTGCATGAGAGAAATCAGACACCCAACGAGACATTTTGCATCTGTTAGGAATTGATCCCGAGATCTATTAGAGCAATCACGTATCAATTACGTTAACCCATGAAACCTTCACCTTGGCGGCCCCACACTTCCTAAAAGATGGTAAATCACGGAAGACTTCGCCTTACAATAATAGCACATGCAAAGGGTGAGACAACCAATAGGACATTCCACACTTGTAAAAAATTGACCCCGAACTTATCTATGACAATACCTTACATGAACCATCTACGTTGACCTACGGGGGCATAGTAATTTCCATTCCTTAGGGGGCTCACCTCAAGCACCCCTCGTAGTTTGTCCCAAGATTATATAAATGAAGATAAATCACAGAATTAACTTATAATCGATCGTCAAGTGATTAAGGATGAGATGAATTTTTTTCATGACATACGTCCACCAGAAATTAATCCCATTATAATAAATCTGTCACTCACTAGCCAACTAGACATCCTATTAGGACATAATAATTTTCATTCATTATAACAAAAAGATAATTACTGATTATGCTCTTACGAGAAGAATGATAAATCATAAAATTAATTTATAATTAACCGATTTGATTAAAAAATATATTTAAAATATATATTTATTAAAAATTAATCTTTATCTCATTATAATAAATCTATTATTCACTAATTAATTAAACACCCTATAAGAATTAATAATTTTTATTTATGATAATAAAAACTAATTATATTCATATTAGATCTCCTTCATAATTTATTTTTAAATTATATTAAAAAAATTACAAAATCAATTTATAACCGACCAAGGGATTAGTAATTTTTCGATTCATATTCCATATCTAGTCGCAGCCTGCTTTTGAGGAACGGTGATGAAACAGCTGACGTGTCAAGTTTTGAGCCTTCTGATGCCGGCATAAAAATCTGCAACGTAACAAATACTTCGAGTAGGCTATACAAGCCCACACATCTAATCCGCCTACAGTTGGTGAATATACCCACCGAGCGACGCATAATAATGTTCAAATCCGGAAAATGTGAGAATAGTTACATACGGCAAATATAGACTCTATCACCTACGCTAATTACAAATTTACAAACCCTGTAAAATGCTAGACATTTTAAGATAAATACATCTTGGGATTTATGATCTTCAGTTCGTCAATAAATATTCATTGCTTATACTTCCGTAGCTAGCTTTCACAGACAGTCTACGAATGCTGACCGGTTACTTTAAACTTGGTAAATTATTGTCCAAATCTCGGTGGCTATTACGGGGAATTGTTGAAATGAGCATAGTAGTCCAGGTCAGCATCATCAGAACTAATGTCATCACCAAAGACATCTTCCTCAGTGTCATCATCACAATCACTGAAATCAGAATCATAAGAGCCATCCTCATCTTCCAGATCTTTGCCTTCATCGTCCTCCTCCTCCTCCTCCTCGTCGTGGTCATCAGCATCATCCTCATTGTCTTTCTGAAAATGAAGTCAATGCTCAGCTGATTAGCCATATCCAATTGAACAATAATAACAAAAAACACACTCAAATAACAAAGATCCTTTCTCCAGATAAATTAGACTGCTACAAAATGGAGTCAAATATTTCCAAGAATCTATAACAAGGAATCAATGCTTGATTGGGAACGAGTTCACAATACAATCAAAAAGGAATTGTAAGCATTCAAGTCTATTCTAACACATCAGTTCAATATGGTAACAACAAAGATTATGTAACTTATATGATACTTACCTTGTCTAAATTTACTGGTTTGAAAGGTTCCGTTGAGTTAGGAACCCAGATCTTTATGTCTTTCTCAATTCCAGAACTTGCAAGCATGGTGGTATGAGGGTGAGATACAATACAGTTCACGACATGTTTATCTCCTTCCATAGCACGTAAAAGTACCCCGTCTTTCTTTCTCCAAATAAATATGCGACCACAGTCAGATCCACTAACTACATAGTCACAATTAGGTCCATAGAAATTCACACCCTTCACGGTCTTTCTGTTACGATGTCCTTTATACACCTTAAGCCCTTGGCTCAAGTTGGATGTAGATATTGGAACTGAATTGGAGTTATCATCTGGATAGCCATCAGAAAGCCAGGAGACAGGATTTGAACCCAGACCTTGATCTTTTTGAAAGAGATAGATATATTCATTCATATAGGAGACCAGCAGCTCACTTGAATCAGAGAAAGACAATCCTGTTATCCCTTCTGTGTGATGAATCAGATGCGGAGGACAGAAATGTTCACATGGAAGACCATAATTAGTTGATCCATCCCAATTGTACTTGCGAATGTCATACACCCGAGCATAGTCATCAGCACCAGCAACTGCAAGACAGTTTGGATTTCTTGGGTCTACTGAAATAGCCATGAGACTGACAAATGATGTATAATTTGTTCTTCTCCTACACGATCTGCATATGAAGAGCTTTGTTGAATTTTTGGATCTAAGATCAAACTGGGAGCAAGCAAATTGCATCAGAATCGTGTATATGAAATTTGCAGAAATGTAAAGAAGCAAAATACACACTCACATGCTGAACTAGACCATCTTCACCAGCGCTATAAAGAACATGGGGATTTCTAGGCTCAAAAGCTACCTTATGAATTGCACCATCATGTTCAGCTAGCAATTCTGTAGTTACCTGATCACCTTCACGCAAATGGGCAAGCCTTACCTGATGAAAATTTAGTGACCCCAAGGGACAATTTTCTCATAAAGAAGAAACAGAGAGGATATTGTATAGCAGCATATTACCTCACCATCTGCAGCAGATGTAACAATTGTCTGATCATCCGTGCAAGGCATGATGTGTGCTTCGAAAACATTGTTTTTATGACCAGAGTGGAAGCAAGTCCTTACAGTACCAACCTCCCAATCCCACAGTATTACCATTTGATCATCTGATCCTGATACAAGAATGCTCCCATTTTCATTCAAGCTCACCGTATTTACACAGCCATTATGCTTGTTAAGCTTTCTGTCAATTCCCAAATACAGAACAAGATCCTGGTCAACAAGGATTTAGAAAGTTAAACACCAGCATTAAAGGAAGCAAAAAATAAGCATGCAAGTCCAACATAATTAAAATGAAAATAAGAAGAAAAAAGTAGTTAGAAGCAATTTGAAGGTTGTAAGGAAAATTGCACGACATATAAATCCTACAAAGTGCAAATAAATTTCTTTTGATTTTCCAATCTGATTTTGAAGTCCAAACTGTAAAACTTCAACAATTCAATCCATACATTTGTTATTTTTTCTCATCCTGAAATTACTACTGTAGGTTTCATGTTTTCCAATCAGCCTCTTATCATAGGGCAGAAGCACCAACAATACACATTTTGCTCCGACCAGCTTTTTTATCAAAGCCAAGTCGAAGAAGCCAGTTCAACTGATTAACCATGGAACCAGAAGCCAAACTGGTTCAATCAATAGGGAAAATCTGTTTTGAACTGCAACAGGATTCAACCAGAAACACCAGGAACCAGATCGACCATTGCTTCACCCGCTCTCCATATTAAAAGCATTGCTCATGACCACAAAGTTCAGACAAGAAAGTGCATAGCACCAACACCAAAGTGTGGGTTCATTCAATTGTGCCAAAGACAAGGTAAGTTGCCAATTATAAGTCAGCACCCCATTCTGCAATAGGGATGACAATGAGTAACCTATAATCTTGTATCTGCAAGTACTTGACCCATTTAAGTTGAATTCAGTAACCAATTATACTTAATAATCAAATTCAAATTTGCTTTAAATTACAGATATCTATGGGTACCCACATATTTCCATTTAAGTGGGATGCACGCAGGTACCCATTTATCATCTAAAATAATTATTTAGACAGGTTCACTAGTGATTTTTAATGGATATGTGTTCGGGCAGTACCAAAAAATATGGGTACCTGATCCACTATCATCCCCTATGCTGAATTTCTTTCCAAGTCATACCTTAACAACAAGTTAGAGGTATTAGATTAATATTTTAGGTTTAGTTTCACGTATATTTTAGGTTTGGAGTTCCCATATTATATATGCGATTATCCCTTTACAAAATATACAATAGATTTATTTGCTAAAATTCCTGATGTATTGTTGCACACCCTTTAGGCTAAATTTTTCCACCCAACAAAATTAATATGACAGGTTCACAGAGATCAACATCTTGTGGCAGCAGAAAACAAAAATAAATTGAGGAAAAGAGAGGAAAGAGATGGCAATGAATACGACAGATAAGATTAGGAGAGTGAGTAAAAATGGAACATATTAGTTTATTATCACCTCTTCAAATCTCTATCTTCCCAAGTAAACAACATGGGTAAACAGTTTGAATTGTGTTGTCTCTTATTCTCTATCTCCCTTTTACCGCTTACCTTCCTCTATCTTCCCAAGAACACAGAACCTTAATTTAACATCCTATTCCACTTCCAGAATAGTCATCAACGCCCATCATATCTTGAAAGAAGTTCGCAATGCCACCAAGTTGGCAAATATATTTTCAGTGCTGTATTTAAATATGCATGCAGGCTATATATTTATATATACATACATACATGTAGACACACAAAGCAATAATGGATGAAAGTATATCCATTAACTAAATGTTTGTCCATAGTTCCTCCATTTTACTCACTAGTACCTTTATTTTCTCTGAATATATAAGCCTTCGCAGTTGTCGATAAGAAGTTAAAACCAAATTGCAAATACTAAAAGCTAGACACCCTTATCCACTCCAAGCGTTAAGCAAGAGGGCAACCATAAACAAATTGGATGGAATTTTCTAGTCGACCTAGTGAATTATCATAAAAAATGAATATTTCCTTCCAGGAACCTTATCATTCTCCACTCTCATATCACGAGCAATAACAAATTATTTGTTACCATGCGATTCCATTTTCCACTTGAGAGTTTGTCATAAACCACAGCTGCTATGAGAGATTCGTCGAAAGTGCGAATTTGATCAGAATAAGATCGACAGTGCCCCATATTTTAAAAGAAAAAAAACGATCTAGAAATGAAGGGAAAATAAAGAACTTCCGACAGATAGAATTTAGGAAAAAAGAAAAAGCATGCACCTTTGAAGCCCTAGCGCGTTGCGAGAAAGCTCTTGATGACAGGAGTCCAACCTCGCGCCGATGCAAATCGAGGATCCCACAGTCGGAGCTCCTCTGTCGCTTGCCCAAGATCACCATTCTAGCTGCTCAAAGACGGTAACTACTCGAGGAAACACCGCACGTAAAATTTTCGTGTTAGAACATCACCGTCTCACGCCGCGGAAGAGGGCGACAGCGAAGGAAGGAGCATGGAAATGCATGATCTCGTCGGGGATGACAAAGAGGGCGAGGGTTTCCACAATCGCAAGCGAGGCGGTTGCGGTTCGTGGTTTAACTCTTATAGAAGACCTGGGTGAAGCGCAAGGATCAGGTTCGAACCAGATGCATCGTCGTTGGCTTAAAAGTATTTGTTGGGATCTGACCTGGTAAATCGAAATTGTTTAAATAAATTTGAAATTAAAAAAAAATCAAGGATAGTGCAAAGGTAGTATTTTTCATTAAAAAAAATTAGTATTAATTTTTTATAATAAAAATAAGATTGAAACTACTCTATTCTTCATTGTTTTTTGGTTGTTAAATGTAATTCGATTACATAAGAATTAGTTTGCAGGCAGGCCGTGTTTTTCATTTGTTTATAGTAACCTTGAATTGGTGAATTAAAAAAAAATACTGAATTGTCCTTAAATTTTTTATAAGTAACTATGATTCTTATTTTTAATATCCATAGATTTTTTTAAAGAAAAACCATGCCGCATGGCTGTTGCTTCCCGCAAGAAGCATGCCATAAATAGAAATGAAGCTTATTCACCAACAAAATCTGTTGATCAAGCTAAAAAATATCAGAATAATGTAATTCAATTGCATTACAGTACTTTTGTAGGACAAAATGGTCTAAATTAAAGCTTATCAAGATTGTTATGATCAAGTTGAAAATTACAGAAAATTTGATAACCAATCATGCCTTACAGAATTACCAATAGCATTTAGAAATGAACAGCACCATCTAATATGGTAAAAAGAACTCAAATAAGATCTATATGCAATACGATGCATGTGTTAGTTTGGCTTCGGTATGCGGAAGATTCAGCAGTTTAAACTCAAATCCTGTGAGATTTCAGGGCTTCAAAGCGAGCAGCCAGTGCTGTATAATCAGGCAAGTTTGGATGAACATGAGTGAGTGAATTAATTTGTTGTGAAGGCAAAACTGGAGGAGGTACATTGGGAGGGGAAGGTGACTCCATTTCCTGTTCTCCATCAGTCTCTGATTCAAGACCATCTGAGTCATCAAACTTTATATCCGAACAAACAGTCGGACTGATGCAACTGTTCCTTCTTAGTATATTCTTCTCTTTCAGGTTGGCACTGTCCCTGATATCATCATCCAAAGTGTTTGATAAATTGAAACTCTTAGAGCTGAAGAACCTCTTCTCAACGGCCTTGGCCTCATAATTTGAAGGAGCATACGTCCCTGATAGTTGGCTTAATTCCTGAGACTCTCTCTGAAGCTCTGCCTGATTAAAGTTGCTGCATTTGCATGCCAAGGTATCCACAGGTGTTGACTGATCAAATGGATGAGAACTCTGACTGGGAAGATGAGCTGCAGCTTGTGTAGCGTAAAATGCTTTTTCAGCAGATTCAGAAGCAGATTGAGCAGCTGAGGCCGGGTCATTGAATTGCCATTCTCTGTTATTGTTAGGCCTAGGCAGTTGAGTGGAAAGATTAAATCACTCACTGATTGCTTAAACCAGAAGAGAAAAGAAGAAGAAACCTGTTATAATCCTTTGGTTGTATAGGAAATGTAGGTCTAACAGGAATGTTTTTGGCACCTGCAAATTCCCGTGGTCCTTCCTGCAAAATTTATAATAGAGAGACCAAATAATTGGAAATTTGACAAAACATGATATGCAGATATTCATTGGGCAACATAATCGCAGGTCTCAGATGCATGTGCAAGCATGCAACACATATCTGTGATACACAGATGTTCATCAGGCAACATAATCACAGGAGCTCAGATTCATGTGGAAGCATGCGGCACATATCTGTGTTTAACTCTGTGTGTGTGTGTCAGTGTGTGTGCAGGAGAAAGAGTTAGCAGCATACTATAACTTCCTCTGGAGGTTTGAGGAGCTCCTGCTCTGATTCTGTTGAAACCCATTGAACCTGATACTCCTTTGCTATTTCCTTCAAGACTTTCAGCTTGACTTCACCAGTAGGTTTCCTCACTGATAGCTTCTCAATTAACTGCAGAATCAAAAGAAAAGCAGAAAACAAGTGAAAATAAGTCTCCCATCATTGATTGTTGCATTTGTTAGCAGACACTATTCCTCTAAACTAAATCTGCATCCATATGCATGTAAAATAATCAGCCAAATTCACTATTAAAGTTATGAACATAGAACTAAGCTTTGAACATACTCCTTCTATACAAGATTCTTTGCTACATCTCTTTTCCTCAAAATACATGGTCCTAAAATTATCTGAAACTACTCCAAGCTCAATGTTACTGTACTCTGAGAATCATGTTTAGCCTTCCATTTTGAGGGTGAATCCAAGCCTTGTATCATTGTAGACCTTGGATGAAATTAGTGTCACATCACCTCTTTATGAATACCTTGTCTAATGTTGAATCTCTGACTGATCACACTCCATAGTCCACCACGTGTGGGATTGATGACTTTTCATTCTTCAAGGTTGGACAAGGAAATTTGTGGACCATAAACTAAAAAACACCAAATAAACGAACATACAACAAAACAATCAAAAGGTACTCTAGGAGCAAAAATCTCACCATGCGATTAACTTCTGATTCAGATCGCAGTTCAGTCGCAGCAGATACAAACTCTTTTCCATATTTCTTTTCAAAGATAAGAAGAATTCGGCTAAGCTCTGGAATGTCTGAGCACCTTGGAGAAGCAAAGATCAAGCTCGAAATTCCTTCTTTTAGATCTAGCGGGCATTCCCTAAAATGTTAAGGATAATTTAGGACTTGTTCAAAGTTTATTGATACTTGATTGATAGCAAAGTTATAACCTTTGTTTAGCAATGATAGGTAGGCGAGCAACTATCAGCTCACAAAAAAGTTCAATGATGTCATTAGCTGCCATAACATTTTGTTCACGTATAACATGCTCAACCTACAAACAAATGCCATTAATACAATGGATTAAAATATTTTCAAGAAACTACCAAAAGAAACACAATGTTCAACATATTCAAAGTATACACATATACACATATATATACTTATGTATATTATATCTCAAAAGGAATTCCAAAAGTTTGCATACTAGGAAGCTTGGTTAATTGTTGAATGATAAAAAAAGAGACTAAATACTTCATAATTAAATGTGAAGAGCATCCCATAATTGAAATTCAATGGGTCAAAAATGTTTATGTAGCAACTCAAGAAAAAGGAAGTGACTACAACAGTTACTGCATATTAAATGACTTTCAGAGCTGATAGAAAATTCATGTTTAACTTTAAGCCAAAAAAAAAGGCATGAAGAATTCTCAATCAGTAGCAACTATATGTGGAAACATGCTTCAGATGAGAGATCATGAAACATATTTGTCAGTGCCATAACTTAATCACAAAGGAATGTCCATTAACAAATGAGAACAAAGACATTTGTAAATGTGCGCCACCGAACATTATGGTTCAGGAAAGATAAGTGAACGAACAAGAGACAAGAGAAAAAGGTACGAACTCTGATGCGAGCTGTCTCGTCGCGGCCGGACTCGAGTAGAAGGGCGACATCACGCCGCATCTGCCGCACCTGCGCCTCCCGCTTGTTCCGCAGCAGCTTGATCCTAAACATCGCCATCTTCGCCTCCGCTTTGCTACACAAACCCCGACAAGTGATCAAAATTCAAGATTTTGCAAAGAAAAAGAGGGAGGAAGAAGCAACAGAGTGGTGGGAAGAAAAACTAACCATTCGGAGGAGTTGAAGCCTCTGCGGAGGATGGAGAAGATTCCGCTGCCCATCAACTTCTTGAGGCCTCCAATGGGCGACTTATTGATCTCGGAGGCCATTTCCAGATGCAGTCGGAGCGGCGAGTGTGCGTGTGAGTGAGAGAGAGAGAAAGGTAGCCTCTTTTGACTTTCCGTCGTGGGTTGGGAATTGGGATGAGCTTGCAACGGTCACTTGATGGAATCTATGATGACTAAAATTAGGTCGAATCTTCAAAATTGTTTACAAAGCTACAAAAATTTTTTTTACTAAAATAATAACTTTAAAAACGTTAACTATTTGAATAAACTCCCACAAACACTTTTTAATTTATAAAAACTTTTATAAAATTAAATTAATTATTTTTAAAATTAATATATTCAAAAAAATAAATAATCAATAAAAAAACAAAAACTGCCTTTTTATATGTTTATTAATTACCCCCAATCGTATTAATTAAATCCGGTATGAATGTATGAGGTTGAAAATTAAATTATTAATTTGAACTACTGAAATAAAAAAAAAGAATTAACTAACTAATAACCATGAAATCAAATTAATAGTAATGCTGAGTATCAATCGAGCAACTAAAAACAGACAAAATAAAATTGTTCTATACCGCCATGATCCAGCTCATGAATGAACTGAGAAAACAATTTTCTTAATTGATCCATACCTAAAATTGTTCTATAATGGTTGTGTTATGACAAAGGAACTCTTTTCCTCCTTGCTAATTTAGTAGCCTTTGCACCAATGTATTATAAACATAAGACTACGTCGCATAAAATACAAGAGAGGATATTTGATGATCATGCGACAAATAATTCTGCTTTGCCATCAATAAACAGGCTCATGAACTCCTCTCCATCAACACTTTCCTTCTCGATGAGAAGCTGTGCTAATTTGTGAAGGATATCTATATGAGTCGTTATGATTTGTTTGGCTCTGGAATAAGCTGTCTCGACGAGCTCTCTAACCTCGGCATCCACCACGTCAGCGGTCGCCATAGAGTAGTCCTTTTGAGACGACATCTGATGAAGATAACAACCGTGCATATCATTATCACTGATACAACTCTACATAGGGAAGGTCGAGAAACAAGAGTTGAACTGGAAATGGTTGGACATTCAAATGAATACCTGTTGTCCTAAGAATGGATTACCGCCCGGACCACCAATGGCGACCTGACCGATCTTTTTGCTGAAGCCAAATCTCTCAACCATTTGCCTTGCCACTCGTGAAACCTGCATGAAGTCATTTGAAGCCCCGGTTGTCACGTTCTCTTGTCCAAAAATCACCTCTTCTGCCACCCTGAAATGTAGCAAGGGGTGTTTGTTAAACAACATGAACCCTTGAAAGGATAAGATTAAACAATGACAGGAAGATCCATCCTCATAGTTTGAACCTTCCACCGAGGGCAACGGCCATTTGGTTCTCAAGGTAGCTTCTGCTATAAAGTCCTGACTCAAGCCTCTCCTCACTTGGGGCAAAGAAAGTAAGACCACCAGCTTGACCTCGAGGAATAATGGAGATTTTAGCAACTGGATCATACTCAGGCATGAGTGCACCCACAAGAGCATGTCCGGCCTCTGCAAAGGAACATAATCTTTATTATTAAGTTTGAAAATTTAAGTGGAACAGCAAAGTTGAAGCTTAGTTCAGAATAAACTCTTTACCATGATAAGCTACCAGCTTCTTCTTCTCATCTGATACAACTGCATTTTTCTTTTCAGGCCCAGCTATTATTCTCTCTAGAGCATCTGAGATCTCGTCCTTGCTTATCTCCTTGAGGTCACGCCTAGCTGCAAGAATGGCTGCTTCATTCATTAAATTCTGCAGGTCAGCACCAGTGAATCCTGGGGTCCTCCTAGCAATTTTCTCAAAATCTACATCTTTAGCAAGTGCTTTTCCTCTTGAATGAACCTGTAAATAGGCCATTTTCGTTAGGCCTCGCCTCGCTAGAGTAGCCATTGCCAAGTTTTCATTAACTTATGATATAACATCAATTATATTTGAAAAAAAAAAAAAGTTTCATTCCTTTCCAAATCACACAATAGTCTAGATCAACGCATCTATCCTAGTACGTGCCAATGAACAACGATAATTAACAATGAAGTACATCTACATCAAACTAGGTAACCATTTTTAACATGGCTACATCCAGAAGATGTGGTAACGAACTTAATGAAATCAAATAACTGAGATCATAAAGGATTTTGAAGTTGAGGTTCAGTAGCTGATCCACAGTATGTCAATTGAACAAAGCCCATGACCCAACACTTAGTTGTCTGTGTTAGTGTAACAAAAATTAGAATTCACAACCTAACTATAAGATCACATGTAAGCCCCCATGTAGGGGAGGATGTGTTAGTTCACACGAGGATAGTCTTCTCCAAGATCACACCTGAATGATGTTATGCACAAATAGGCTCTATAAGATCCTATCAAATAATACAAGTGATGTGGCATGATTCAACGTTATGCTTATTCCATTTCCTTACTGCATCAATAGGATGAAGGATGAACTAGAAGGCACAACTACACAGTTGGACAAAACATCACCTTCCATTATATGTATCTAACAAAATATTACATAATTTCAATATCTATTTTCATGGTATTCTTGAAGCTTGATAATACCTAAAGAATATCGAGTTGTGTAGTCTGTTAGATAATCAATATTAACAACCAAGAAATAAAATCTCAAACATCAAAAGAATAATCTCATAAAATTAGACATGCATTTCTACTAACTGACCTGTAGTATCCTCACTCTTCCAGCTACATCAGGCCTATCCACCGTGACCTGTCGATCAAACCTTCCGGGTCGAAGCAGGGCCGCATCAAGAACATCTGGTCTGTTAGTCGCTGCCAAGACTATCACTCCACTATTCCCTGAGAATCCATCCATCTCTGTCAAGAGTTGGTTGATAGTCTGCTCCCTCTCATCATTACCGCCACCAAGTCCAGCCCCTCTCTGTCTTCCCACGGCATCAATTTCATCAATGAATACAATGCACGGTGCCTTCGCCTTTGCCTTCTCGAACAGATCGCGGACCCTAGATGCCCCCACTCCGACAAATAGCTCCACGAACTCGGATGCAGCACAGGAGAAGAACGGCACTCCGGCCTCACCAGCCACAGCACGGGCGATCAGCGTTTTGCCAGTACCAGGTGGACCGACCAAGAGGCAACCTTTGGGAATTTTTGCTCCCAAAGCAGTGTACTTGTCCGGATTCTTCAAAAAATCTACCACTTCCTGCAGTTCTAGCTTTGCCTGGTCAGCTCCAGCGACATCGGCGAAGGTAACGCCAGTCTCCGGGACCTCTTGGAACTTGGACTTCGACCGGCCAAAGTCCATAGGCCCGCCGAGCCCGCCCGGCCCTCCCCCAGGGCCGCCCTGGGCACGGCGGAAGAGGAAGAAGAGGCCAGCAAAGGCGAGGAAGGGGAAGATGAGGTTGCCTATGAAATTAAATAACCCATTGCCGCCCTCGCCCTCCGACACGGATATGTCGACCCCGTTCATGGCGAGGATGTCGATGAGGTCCGGATCGTTGGGAACAACCACGGCCGCGCGGCGTCCATCGACGGCGGTAAGCTGGAGCAGGCCGCCGTCCTTGCTGAAGCGGACGCGCTCGACCTTGCCCTTCTTGACGGCGTTGAGGAACTCGCTGTAGCGCCACTGGGTGCCATCTGGGAGGTCGGGAGAGGACTGGGGGCTAGGAGCGGTGAGGAGGGACTGGGAGAAAGGGTTGGAGGAGGAGTTAGGCTTCGAGGCGGCCTCGAGCTGGGCAGGGGGCGAGTTGGTGGGGGCGGGGAGAGGGGAGGCATCTTCGGCGAAGGCGACGGGAGGGAGGGAGGAGAGGAGGAAGGCGGCGGCGGCGGTGGTGGTGAGGGGAGGGAGGAGGAGGGGACGGCGGTCGCGGTTTGAGATGGATCGAACGGGGCAGGACCGGGCCGGGAGGGAAGGGTTAGGAGTTATCTTGGGGCGGAGTCTGGAGCCAACGAGGGAGGAGGAGAGGAGAGGGTGAGTCGTGGAGGCCATGGAAGATCCTTGCGAAGAAGACGATTGATTTGGGAAAATCGAAAGATTAAGAAGCGGAAGGAAGCTCGAGGGCTTGTGAGGCGACAAGGGGCCACGTGGAGGATATGAACCCAATGGTTTAAATATTTTTGGGGATTTTTATTGTGAGAATTTGCGGTTTGATATTTTTGGCAAGAACTTCGTTTTGCAAAAATCCCCAAAAATATCAAAACGAAGTTTTTTAGCTCCATGTTTGTGTATTATGTGCGGCTACGATGCGTGATAGAGCGTCTATATAATTTCTTAAATATTTATAATTTAATTTTTAATTATGTTATATTATAGAGCATTTTCCAAAAAAAAGAAAAAGTTCATGTATTGTGTGGAAGTTGAGTAAAAGAGGTGTATGATTAAGAGTCTTACAAATATTTTCTTAGAACTTTTTGAAACTAGAAATGATTTCAAAGAATCAACTATGATAAATTTAAATATTAATAACTGATGTGCCAATTTCTTTTCTTAGATGATGGTAATTTTTGATGTTATAATTAATATAATCATCTTAACATCATCATTTTTATAATTTTCATCTTTTATTTTATAATCTAATATTTAATTTCATATAATATAAAAAAATTGACTGCTATTTTATATTTTTTAAAGGTTAGAGATACTTTACTATTATAAAAAACGACATGATGTTATAACTAATATCATGATATAACTTCAATATTCGTGGATCGGTAGTCTGGCTGTTCGAGTTTAGAAACCAAATTCTGGTCCAATGAGAACTGGATAGTGGTCGAGGCTATTTTAAATTCTGCTTTGGACCCTAACAGCGCTTGAATTAGAAATTGGGCCCTAATTAAATCGCAATTACAATCCGGCCCGTCATTTTTCCTTTTAACCTACAAGGCTACAACTCAAATTGAGAAATGACGAGTCCAATTTTTTCAGGCAATTCGAATTACAAAAATTCTTCAAATATATTCAGAGTGAGAATTATTCTCGAATTAGGATTTATCTATTCTTATCCAATTAGACTTATGTACGAAGTAATTGGTTAATCATAAATTAGACGTAAGCGCCACAAAAGTCTTAGTATATATCTCATACCGTTTCTCAGTCCATCTGTCAGTCAATTGAACAGGACACGCTCCTAATTCGTCTCTGTTTTCTTGGCATTTTTGGAGCAGCCCATGATCAAGGTGGACGAGCCACCATACAAATTCCACACGAAATCCGTGAAGTACTGTTGGTTTTCTTCCCCTAGAAATAGTAGATTGTGTGTTTCTTCCCCGGTTTTTTTTTTTTTTTTTTTTAAATAGAACAAAATCTACCCGTCCAATTGAGCTCTTCAAACACAAGTTAGATCATACGAATGAGAATAAATTTAATATTTTACTTAATAAAAATTTATTTATATTTATTTAATATATAAATAAATAAATTTAAATAATTCATTAAATTAAATATATATATATATATATATTCATTAATAAATTTTTTATCAATCTACTAAATAAAAAAATAAATTTAAATTATCAAACTCAATTATTAAAAACAAACAAAAAATCAAAAGTTTTCAATAACCAAATAAATTTAAATTAAAAACAAGATAACATCTAAATGAAATGAATCAAGTTCGAATTAAACTTCAAATTAAGCACATATAAAATAAAATAAAATTAAAATTAAATAATTATTTTAAAATTTTAATTTATTTTAAATTCAACTCAATTTAACTTAATTATTTTATTAAATAAATTTAAATACTTTAAATTTTGCAGAAGAAGGTTCAAAGCAACTTCTGAGCATGCGTGTTCCTCCTCGCCTCCTTGTTGACTTTCAGAGCTTGCATTTTATCATTTCAGACTCTGCATGCTGAGTCAGACGCTAACACGTTGCGCTCTATTTAAGCACCACCTCCATTCCTCCTCTCTTCATAATCCAAACCCATGACGACCAGGTTCTTAGCGATCGTCTTCGGCCTGGCAGCGCTGCTTCTCGGCGCCTCCGGCGAGCAATGCGGGCGGCAGGCCGGCGGAGCTGCGTGCCCTAGCGGGCTCTGCTGCAGCCAATTCGGCTGGTGCGGCAGCACGCAGGATTACTGCGGCTCCGATACTTGCCAGAGCCAGTGCCCCACCCCTAGTGGCGGCGGCGGTGTGGCGGCCATCATCAGCGCCTCCCTGTTCGACCAGATGCTGAAGCATCGCAACGACGCCGCCTGCCCAGGCAGCGGGTTCTACACCTACGACGCCTTCGTGACCGCCGCCAACTCCTTCCCCGGATTCGGAACCACCGGCGACGCCACCACCCAGAAGCGGGAGGTCGCTGCCTTCCTGGCTCAGACTTCTCACGAGACGACTGGTTCGTAGTACAATTATTATTTCTTTAAATAAGTAAAAGATATATATATATAATTAATTCATAATTTCTATTTGTTTTTAAATGAACTTTCAGGTGGCTGGCCCAGTGCACCGGACGGCCCATATGCATGGGGCTACTGCTTCGTCCGAGAACGAAACCCTACTTCCGATTACTGCTCCACCGACGCGCAATGGCCGTGCGTCGCCGGACAGAGATACTACGGCCGTGGGCCGATCCAACTCACCCAGTAATTATTCCATATCTATTTTTAAAAAAAAATTAAAAAAATTTCTAACAATAAACGAATAAAACTAATTAGTTTATTTTTCGTGCAGCAATTATAATTACGGCCCAGCTGGGAGAGCCATCGGTTCGAACCTCCTGAGTAACCCGGACTTGGTCGCTACGGACCGAGTTATCTCCTTCAAAACGGCCATTTGGTTCTGGATGACCGCGCAGGGGAACAAACCCTCGTCCCACGACGTGATCACCGGACGATGGACACCCTCCGATGCCGATCGAGCGGCTGGAAGACTTCCAGGGTACGGCGTCATCACCAACATCATCAATGGAGGGATCGAGTGCGGAAAAGGTTCGAGCGACCAGGTCGCAGACCGGATTGGATTCTACAAGAGATACTGTGACTTGCTGGGGGTGAGCTATGGCGGTAATTTGGACTGCTACAACCAAAGACCGTTTAACGCTTAGTTTAATACGAAATCATGATATATTATAATGAATAAATCGGTTGCTTCGATATGCTGTAACGACACTATCTAGCTAGCTAGTGTTATAATAAAGATTAATAAAATTAACGGAGACCCTTCGCTTTCACGAGGGATACTTCAATCGTCCTCCGTTTCTGATAATCTATTTATATTTTTGTTCTCACAGAATGGATTGATGACTAATATATAGGATATTATCATTATGAGATCTGAGAATTAAATCCTGACTAGTAGTCAAATTTTTATTTTTTTTCTATATATTGAGTTATACTAGTCTTCGTGATTTATCTCCTCCGTATTAATCTTAAGATGAATTAATAGGAGCGACGTTTCACCCTTTGTCAAGTCAAAACGTGATAACATCCGAGTTTTTGTGTTTAAAAATAAATGGAATTAAAATCTTACCTGTGATTTCCTTTTAACCTACAACTCAAATTGAGAAATAATGAGTCGGGATGGATCTAGAAATTAGAATTGGGGAGGCTATATTGTACGTGTTTAACAAAATTGTGCCTTATGAAATTTTAAAATATAAAATTTATTTATAATAGAATCTACATTATATTTTTAACTAAATCTCATTCAATATAAAATACTCATTTTATTATGAAGTATAGGCTTCACATATTTTATTATTGAAAAGACTCATTCGATAGTAACGATAGAAATGAGTAACGTTAAAATAAGATGAATTAATTTAAGACAACATTATACATAATTTCAAACACCAAAAATAATTGACTAACCAACAATTATATAATAATAAAAAAAATCATGTTTTATTTTACTTGTCTAACTCATATGAGGTTAATGTGGCATGATTAATCTATCTTACCTATTAGCTTTTAATTGACTAACCCAGCCTTCGGGACAATGGTGTGATAGTTAGATCCTTCAATAAATAATCAAAGGATCTAAGGTTTGAATTTCAACTATGGCACATTGCAGGAAATTTTTCCTCCAATGAAAAGCGGGCCTAAGAATGCTAGCCATTTGGATGGACCTCCATTAGCATTTCCCGATTTATTCTGATGATCGGTGGAAAATTTTCGTGGGACCGGGCCGGTCACCCCAGATCCGACGTTATCTGACCTGGTTAATTATTTTTTTTTCTTAATTGACTAACCCAACTAGCTTATTTCATTTATCTCCTTGATCTACCCGTTAATTAAAATTGCTCGACTTATCCCGCTTAATTTACTCAATGAATCATCTATCTAATTTTGACTAGATTAGTCTACCCATTTGATTTAAGTGACCTATCCTCCCCAATCTCAATAGATATCTCTACATAATTTTTTTAAAAATAATAATAATTAATCAGGTAACAGATGAACCTGAGGCAATTGATCCAGTCCCACAAAATTTTTTCATCGATCGCTAGGATAAATCGGGAAGCGCTCGTAATAAATGATCTAGAAGTCCAGTATCCTTTGTCGATGCATTATAACCCAAGGCAATAGATATCTCTACATAGCTTGATTCTTTGAATCATCACTTGTCAGCTGGTTTAATAGAAAATAACACTGTATTGCTTTGTCTACTACTGAAGCAGAATATATAGCTATGGATGAATGTGTAGCTCAATTATTGTAGATGATGCACACATTAAAAGACTTTAACTTAGATTATAAAAATATAAAAATTTATATTGATAATATCAGCTTAATTAACTTAACCAAAAATTCGGTGCATCATTCAAGAACAAAACATATAGAAATTAAATATCACTTTATCAGGGATCATGTGACTAAAGGAGATGTTGAACTCAACTATGTTGAGTCCAAGTCAAACTTGGCTGACATTTTCACTAAACCTCTTTCAAAATCTGAATTTAGCAATCTACGACGACAACTAGGAATATGCATGCTAGAATAGAATTTATTTATTTCAAAAAAAAATTGAATTATTATTTTGAAAAATTGTTTTATTTCTTTATAAAAACAACAAATCACTTGAACTTAGCCTAGGTCAAAACCCTAGAATCCATGTTCCTATAGATTTAGGCAGTCAACATCTCACAAGCACACTAGGAATACCTTGTGTTTTCAAAAACATAGAATGATGTGAGATGCTTAGGGCTAAGCCTGAATTTTAGATGCTTATGTCAGTACATTAAAACAAGTCTGGGCTAAAAATACCAATTTAAATTTATCAAGTTAAGTGATCTTATGTAGTAAAATGACTACTTGAAAAATTAAACTTAACTTGACTAACTTAGTGAAAACTGTGATCTTCTGATCAACAGCCAGTAGTATAAGTTAGACATTTAGATAAAGACTCTTTCTTAGATAATTTAATTTTATAATCTATATTTTCATATAAATATTGCCTAAGGGGAAAATATTTTCAAAACTATCTTTTGTGGGCTTTGATACACAATCTTAATAAGAGTTTTTTTTTAAAGAAAACATTGGTTTACAAAATTTTGAAGAAAAGATTTTTTGAAAAATATGTGAAAAACTTAGGTTTTAAAGTGTTTTCAATTATATTTTATTTCTGTTAAACATGTTTATATACTTGTGTAATTCCTTGTCAATTTATACTATGCATATTCACATTTTTTGATATATGCCAAAGGGAGAGGATAAAGAGTTAAGTTAAGAAAATATTCAAATAAAACCCTTTCAAAAAGAAACTTAAAACTAAAAATCTTTGGTATTGTATACTTTATTATTTTACTTAGCCAGAAAAGGGTTTTTTATTTTTCTAACTTTAACCCAGGTTGTCATTACATCAAAAAGGGGGAGATTGTTGGTGTAGTTTGCACTAATAGTCTAACCCTAGGTTTTGATGTATGACAATATGTTAAAGTTAGAATGTTATTATTTAACAAGTTGAGTTAAGTGTGTAGGGTTAACTAACTTGACGGATCTAGAATGCCAGACACCAGGCAGAAGTCCAGATGTGCGATTCTGGCAGAAAGTCCAGTTGTGTCAGAAACTAAACTCCTTTGCTGCATGTATTTGTACTAATGTATTTTGCAGAAGTTGAACAAAAAGTAAGCTTCGGATGAACAGTGCTTAGCGTGTTGGAGGCGCCTCAACACTGAAGGCGGGGGAGGCGCCTCGGATGGCTGGGGGCGCTTCACCGCTGGAGGCGTCTCGGACGGCTGGGGGCGCCTCAGCACCTGGATAAGCACTGTTGACCCGCGAGCTGATGGAGGTGCCCTGGAGAGCTTGGAGGCGTCTCAGAGGAGATAAACAACGATGATCTCGAATCCGATAAGCCTCAATGGAGGCGCCCTGGAGTGTTGGAGGCGCCCCCAATGGGCTATAAGAGAGCATCTCGACCAGCAGCTAAGGACAATTCTTACAAGTGCTATTTTGACATCATACTGTTGCTCTGGAGCTCCAAAATTACTGTACTGAGACCTTGCTGCACCGAACTAATACCAAGTCATCATTGGCAGCAGTATTTTAATAGGGTAACAATTTTCAGTATTAGTTATTTATAGTTACCCCTACATAAGAGAAGTGTAGGTTTGTTACACTCTCTAATTTTTTGTACTCGATTGCTCTTCCGGAGCTTCTCCGGAAGAGAATTAGTGGATTGCTCGTCGAAAACGTCCCAAGGGAGCGTGGGCCTTGGAGTAGTAGTCCGCTGGGGCTGCGAACCAAGCAAACCGATCGTGTGCTTTCTTTTTCTTTTTTCTTTTTGCTTTTCCGCTGCGTACTCGAAATTTTCGACGAGATTTCAAAACAGAAAAGAAAGATTTTAAAAACACGTGATTTATCCCCCCTCTCACATGCACTCGATCCTACAAAAACTTTATTAAAATTCTCTCTATATCAAATGACTTCATACAATAGGCTTACAACGATCCCTATAAATAGTGCTCAAATCTTATCATGTCAAAATAGACTAAAAAAAAATAACAGAATTCTGTTATGAAAAAATCGTAATAGAATTATGTTATGAAAAAATCGTAACAGAATTTTTATATTGATTCCAAGCACGACCGTGCCAATCTCCTTATTTTCATCTGTGACATCCTTCATATTGGCCTTCACTTAGATATGAGTCACCTGTCAACAATCTCTACTTTGACGAATATTCACCCCTTCGAAGAACATGAGCATCTGAGCAAAACTTCACCTGGATCTTTAGGTTTAGGATTTCTTCCTCTAGCATCTTGAGACATGGATCAAGCTTAAGCAATGCTTAAACTTTTTTGCGATCACTGGCTTTGTCAACATGTCTGCAACATTGTCTGCATTGTGAACTTTCTCAAGTTGAATTTCTCCAGAAGCAATTAACTCTATGATCTTGTGAAACTTTATATCAATATGCTTGATTCTCGCATGATACACATGATTCTTTGCCAAATAAATAACACTCTGACTATCGCACAACTTAACTCTACCTTGTTGAACGTCCAATTCTCTGACCAACCCTATAAGCTATAAAACTTCTTTTTTCTTGAATACACACTTGCACCCTATAGCTCGTTTTCCATCAAGATTAAGTCCATCAGATCTCACATTTGGTTCTTATGCAATGACTTTATCTCCTCCATCATAGCACTCATCCACCTGTCCTTCTCAGAGCTGTGAACCGCCTCCTAAAAAGATGTAGGATATCCGCTACTGGTGATGAGTGCATAAGACACCAAGTCCTCAAAACTGTATTTGGTGGGTGACTTTAACGAGCCTTGTTGTCATTGTCCGATCCATGTCGATATTTGCTCTTACCACGCTCTTGGTTGCTATTTACCACAAGTCCTTCTCCCTGATAAATTTCGTCGCTTGTTTTCTTCCTTTGATGAAAATCTAACAACGCACCTATGATCTCCTCCAATTTAATAATTTTCTTACCCCACATCAAAGTAATAACCAAATTCTCGTACGTAGAAGATGAAAGTAGAGAATTCAGCAACATCAGCCCCTTGTCTTTGTCCTCGATCTTCACATCAACCTGATCGCTTACAATTTGACTGAATACATTGATGTGTTGGCTTAGATTGGTTTCCTTTGTCATCTTTAGCCCGAATAATTTATGCTTGAGATATAATTTATTTGTCAATGACTTTGACATGTACTCTAGTTTTTTAGCTTTTATCAAACTGTCACTAGTGACTTCTCGTCTATAACATGGTACATCACATCATCCGTAAGATAAAGTCTGATTGTTGCCACTGCCTTCGCTTGATCGTTCTTCCCAATCCGATTTCTCTATGCTTTCCAATTTATTTTCTCTTAGCATTTTCACCATGTCTTGTTGCATCAATAAGTCCTTGACTCTCCTATGCCATAATCCAAAGTTTCCAGTTCTGTTAAACTTCATCATATCAAACTTTGTAGAAGACGTCCCCGATATATTGAAGAAATCAACCAAAACCAACCTCGCTCTGATACTAATTCTTGCGCAAGATAAGGGTAACACCTCTCAACCTCTAACGCGGAAGAAGAGGAAGAGAAAAAGAGATCGCGCGGAGTAACAAGATAAAGACGCACGA
>JBBUKS010000060.1:1709090-1719508 GCA_038050645.1 Hedychium gardnerianum | reverse complement strand
AAGTCTTACAACAAGTCACTCTAATGAACTAATTACCATAACTAGCATCCACGTTTAACTCTTGACATCCCAATATTTCCAGATAGTGAGTAACGGTTGCTTGGTTAGACCAAGGAGTATAACCTGTGCTAGTCTTACAGAATTGATGATGTTCGAATACATTAATTTATTGACTAGGGAAGATTTCAAGGCATTAATTACACATGTAGAGACGCTCACTAGTTGTGATCCAATCACAAGTTTTCTCATGCTATGAATCGTATTGCAGACATTTAGTAAATGAGTTTAAAACCAATTCAAACACATAAAGAATATGCACTTAGATAGTGAATTTATATTTATCATATAAATAGTACAAGTCATAAGGCGATTAACCTAGGACACCTCTCAAACATAACATACAACTTGTATGGGGTTTACGTTACTGCCTTACTAGGAACTATGTGGAGTAAGTAAACCACAATCTTGAGTGTCTCACTCCATAAAGACTCTGGTAGAGAAGAAAATGCAATCATACTTCTCACTATGTCCTTAAGGGTCTGGTTTCATCGCTCTACTACACCATTCATCTAAGGTGTCCCAGGCATGATGTATTGTACCATAATTTCACACTCTGCAAGGTAATCCACAAATGACTCAGGATGTTGTTCACCTGATTTGTCAAATCTATCATAATATTCACCACCACAGTCTGATCTTACGGCCTTAATCTTTTTACCAAGTTGATTTTCAACTTTGACTTTGAAGGTTTTGAACATGTCCAGGGATTGCGACTTCTTGTGAATAAGGTACAAGTATCTGTATTGGGAATAGTCATCTATAAAGCTTATAAAATATATTTGATTGTTCCAAGAAGCCTTAGGGAATGGTCCATATATATTCATATGTATAAGCTCTAAGACTTCACTACTCTGCCTTGAATCCTTATTACTTTTGTTAGTCATTTTTTCCTTGATACACCCAATGCAGATTCCAAAATCTGATATATCGAGGGAATCGAGAATTCCTAGTGACATTAACCTTTCTAAGCGTTGTTTAGAGATATACCTTAACATGGATGAATTCTCGTTCATCATACCATGTTTCATATCTATATTATGCATCACAACATTATCTATATGAGTTTCAATGTCCAATTTGTATACTTTGTCAATCAAGGAACCAGTACCACACAAGATAAAATTTTAAAAAATACTAAACTTTCCATTTCCAAATGAACAAGTGTAATCAGATTTGTCCAAACATAAAATAGAAATTAAATTTTGTCTAAATGACGACACTACAAATGTGTTTTCTAAATTCAAAAGTGTTGGGGTTATAAGGTTGCAAATAAAGTCTCACATTGAAAACACATAAGAAAGATTGTGAGCTTATAAGAAAAAAAATATCTCTATTGGTATGAGGCCTTTTGGGTAGAGTCCGAGAGCAAAATCATGAGGACCTAGGCCCAAAGTGGATAATATCATACCATTGTGGAGATATCTAAATTCCTTCAGTCATAACAATTGGTATCAGAGCCCGGACTATCAAAAGATCTAATCACCGATTCTGCACAAGAGTTATGGTCTAATCGAGCAATGTGAGTAGAATATTGACCTCAAACAAAGGAAGTAGGGGCTCTCGTGTCCGAATCAAGAGGACCAGACACCAGACAAAGAAGTCTTAGTTGCATCTAGGCAAGGAAGTCCTAGTAGGTTGGGTGGACCGAGGGGCATGAAATCCTGGTGGATCGAGGATCGGACGAGGGGGGCCCTGTGGTCCTTCGTTTAAGGGGGATCGTTGAGGTTGCAAGATTGCAAACAAAGTCTCACATTCAAAATACATGAAAAAGATCATGGGCTTATAAGGAAAAAATATCTCCATTGGTATGAGGCCTTTTGGGTAGAGTCCAAGAGCAAAATCATGAGGGTCTAGGCCCAAAGTGGATAATATCATACAATTGTAAAGATATCTAAATTCTTTTGGTCCTAACAAAAAGTACATTATTCCCTAGATAAACTCTAAAGACACTTATTGCCTCTACTTTTGCCTTCTTGCTAGTTCCCATATAAATGAATTTTCAGCATCAATTGACATTTGGCTCCTGAGGCACCAGTATCTATTCACCAAGTGTTATTAAGTATAGTAGCTAAGTTGACTTCTAAACTGACAAAGTAGAAAAATATACCTTTCTTGACATGTCAATTGACGTATTTGGGCAATTCTTCTTTGGATGACCTTTTTTTTACAAAAGAATTAAGTTGGGTCCGGATCTTGTTGCTTTTGCACCTTATGCCCTGAAGCCCCTATCACTGCAAGTTGTTTGCCCTTACTCTTACTTTTATCCTTTATCTTCCTTTTATTTGAATACTGAGATGAGGATGCAAAGTGAATACTATAAGATGCGTCATTCCTCAATCTCTCTTCTTCCTGTACACATTGAGCTATGAGCTCATTTAGTGTTCATTTCTTCTTTTGAGTATTATAGCTAATCTTAAAAGGAGTGAACTGTATAGGTAGAGAGATTAGGATTAGGTTCACAAGGACGCTTTCAGACATTTCTAACTTTAGTGTCCTTAGCCTTGTAACCAAATTCGACATCTCTATGATGTGCTCTCTAATGCTATCCTTCCCGGTGTACTACATGGACACTAACTTCGTGAGAAGTGTAGTAGTCTCTACCTTTTTGTTTGAGACGAATCGGTCCGCTAATTCCTTAAGGAAAGTTTTAGCATTCTCCTTCTCAGTTATTGAACCTCTAAGGGATTCTGGAATGGACATCCTCATGATCATCATACTCATGCGATTTGATCGCTCCCACTTGTCAAAGATCACCTTTTGATCCACAGTCGAATCATTAGATAAAGGTGTAGGCCGATCATGCCTAAATGCAAAGTCTAGATCCATGCAGCCTAAAAGTACTGTTATATGCACTTTTCATTGACAAAAATTTGTGCTAGTAAGCACGGGAATGTTGTTTAGCTTTGTAGACATTGAGATCACTACACAAACAAAAGCAAAGAACATAGCTCAATTTAATAAACAAGACATATCTTTATAGTTGTGCAATAACAAAATGCAACAAACAGACATGCAACTTTATGGGCATTAAATGAGATACCTAGTGCAACATCACATTAAGTTTTTGGACTAAATTATAACTTGCTATTGGTACTCTCTAAACAACTCATAATTATCTTTATCTGCCACATAACTCACCTTCCTTTGCGCTGATGCATTATGCGCATGATACTTTATTTATGAGCTTCCTCAATTAGCTTATATTTTCTAGCATCAATCACAATACTTCTAATCGGCCACATAGTGCCCCTTCCTTTGGGCTGACACACTATGCGCATGAGTTAGAAGCCAATCTAGATTTGTGAGCTTCCTCAAACTTACATTCAGCATAAATAATGACTTTCCTTTGGGCCAATCATCTTTAGCATGGATATACATTCATCTACACAAATACCCCTAGCCCCTCCAATGGTTCTCGCTTTGGCGATAGTATTAGCTTGACTAAGTAGCAAGTGCGAAGAAGAATCCAGGAAAAATTACTGAAACTAAGCTAAATTCAGTTATCAATCGATTGATATCAGTTATCAATCGACTAATATAGTGCTTAATCAATTGACTTAAATAGTAATCGATAGACACACTTTATGTGCTAATTCCAGGTCGTGCTAATCGATTGCCCATCAATGGTAATCGATTAAGAAGACTTCTCTTCGCGAGTTCATCCACTTCAATCGATTGGCCCAATCGATTGGTGAACACTAATCGATTAGACGATCGATTCAAGACCTTTCTGTGGACAACCCAAATAACTATAATCGATTGGCTCAATCGATTGATGAATACCAATCGATCAGCCGATCAATTCCGGAACCTTTTGTATCCAACCTCAAATTTGGTAATCGATTGGCTCAATTGATTAGTGAACACCAATCGATCAGTCGATCGATTTTGAAACTTTCTGTATCCGACCTCAAGTTCAGTAATCATTGGCTCAATCGATTGGTACCAATCGATTCCGGAACCTACTATATTCGACCTCAAGTTCAGTAATCGATTGACTCTTTATGGTAATCGATTGATGAACATCAATCGATCACCCAATAGATTTGGAACTCTACTGTTCACAAATCAGGTTCAGTAATTGATTGGCTCGTCATAGTAATTGATTGGTAAACACCAATCAATCACCCAATCAATTTCAGCCCATTCTGTGCATAATTCTGGGCATCCTAATCGATTGAGACTTATGATAATCGATTGGTTAACGTCAATCGATCACCCAATCGATTGGTTAACGCCAATCGATCACCCAATCAATTTGGGAGCTTTTTGTGCCCAAAATTATGATTACCAATTGATTGGTGAAGATCACCAATCGATTGATATCAGAAAAACTGATTTCTGAACACGATTTTCTAGCTTGAAAAATCCTAAAATTCAGCCAAAATTTGCGTTCTTCACAGATAATGTGAAAAAACTCAAAATCTAGGTTATATCATAGAGTTTTCCAATGCTATATTCGATGGATATACATCAATTCGCTCATCCATATGGAATCAAATGCAAAATCGATGAATATTTCCAAATTGTCGAAAATAATCCTTATGCCTTAAAAATTGATAACAAGCCAATCCTAAGTTCTAATACCAATTGATAGGAATTGTTGTCTACATGAAATTTAATCTATATGCATCAACAATGACAAAATCTAGCTATCATCAATCTTCAAGGCTAAGATTAAAATCTAAATTCGATACAATGACAAACTAAATGCTGACCTGAGTCTATAACTAATGTCATTTTGTCTCTTACTTGTCGCTGGAGTTCTTGCAAGTGCGGAATGACCTTCTACAGGAGTGGGCGGCCATCCGAAGTCCTTCTCAATGGGGAAGAGAGGAGGAGGATGAAGAAACTCTTTCTTTCTTGATTTCTCAAGATGTCAAGATGCCAAAAATGAGAAAACTTCTTCCCTTATGTGCCTTGGACCCATCCTATAGGGACCATCCACATAAAAAACTCATCTATCATTAACAACCTATTAATGTTAATGAACTGGGCTATTGGATCTATACATTTAATCAATATCCATTAATCCAAACCCCTTTTATATGCATTAAGCATTAGATCACTTAATTGGGATTTAGTTCCTTGATGTTAATTAGTTGTGTGTGTGTTAATCAAGTGTAAGCCTACCTTATAGAGACCAAGCTCATCCATATGAACTTAATTGGATTAGGTCCACCCATGTGGACTTAATCCTTCAATTTTGATACTTTAGGTCATCTTACATAATTTTTAACTCAATGCACAAAGTTTTTACCAATACAGATCCTGAGAAAGGACTAGATCACATTAAATTTATTATACACAATCTTATCCTACATCACAAGAGATTATTTTCGTAACTAAAACCTATGACCTCTAAATCATACAACAACAATTTTATCATTACATTAAATCTCTTTTTTTTAATTAAAAGATAATATCAACAATAATATCTAAAATCACCAATGAATTTCTTTAAAGAAAAATGACAATAGTGATGGCAATAATGTTATTGGTGAGAGAGTCATGTGAGCTCAACCAATTGACCTCACCAACTGCAGCACTCCAGTGGGGTTTGTTAGTAGATCAGTTATGGCTTGCCAATCCTGAAACCCTAAACCCTATTGGTAAGTAATGTTTTGGCCACCCTCCCCTCTATGGATCCCAAACCACATTTTTAGGGCAGTGGCAGTTGCAACCTTTGTACTCTCTGTCCTTTCACTCCTGACACTTCCACTTACTCTGCCATTGCAATTTAAAGGCAACTGATGGTGCATTTGTGGCCCTTCCATTTACCAAATCTAATTTTGCCTTTTTTTTTAAAAAAAATAAGAAAGTTAGATTTAAAAGACATTCGATTAAAGGTTAAGACTGGAGTGAAAAAAAAATAGTTTACGTTCAAACTTGTTAACTTGTCAATTGAACGATATGAGTCAAGAGAAGGAAGTGGAATTAGTGAGCGAAATGAATTTGAAACGAGCGGAAGAAGATAACATCCCATGTTGTGCACCAACAAGCCTTTATTGTTGCCTCAACCACCACTTCCACCACCTTATTAGTTGCTGGAAGATCTCAGAAATGGGAAGGAGATATAAAGGAGGGAGGAAGGGTTTTTTTTTTGTTGACAATACAATTGAAATGTCATGTTGAAAAGGACCATGGATTAATCTAATTGGATCTTATTGAATTACTAGGTTAATCTAATTATATTTTAAACTTATTGAATTAGTGATTAATTTAATATTTATTTGATTTTTTTTATATAAGTCAAAACCAAATGAAGTCCACGTTATTAGATAATGTCTTAGTAGATAAAACTTGACCATATTATTAGATAAAGTCTTATTAGATAAGATTTGGCCATGTTTTATCTGATAAAATACCCTAGCCATTAGGATTTGATCTTAACTGATATATATCTACGCATAAAGCTAGCATTGATGATTATGCGTGAGAGAGATATTATGACAACTCCAATTGTGCTCGTGAGATGGGCGACGATTGTGCTCGTGTGGATACCGCTAGAGGCACGAATGTATTGATCATGCTTAGATCGGCCAAACTCTTCAGATACGCAAAAGAGTTTCACGCATCAAGAGGTATCTTTCTATACCAGATGTGTAATCTGAATTTGCATGGATCTCTGGTGAGTTCCTTTCCACTGTGTGTTTTTCTTATTTAATTTTTGCACGGAACCCAACAATAGTATTAGAGCCACTTGCGAATTCAATTACATCATTTTACTATTTACTTTTATATCTGATATAAATGAACATGTTTATTGTGATTCAAGAGGAATGATTTATGGGTGTTTACTTATGAGTGTTTTGATTAGTGATTGCAAGTTCATGTTAATTCGATAATATGAACGCTATCATCTATTTTCATATGACTAATCAAACAATGGTGGTTTTTAGTACAATTGATATGAATGTCATAATTTGTTGTGAACGGATTATGATATATTAATCGTCCTATTTAAATAATCACCAATCAATTAGACAGTTATAATCGAACCAGTAATTGATTGAAAAACAATCCCGTGTTCGATTGCAACGTGTCAATCGATTGGTAAAATTCATCAATCGATTGGTGTCAACTTGATCGATTAACCAATCAATTCTCAATCAATATATTCACAAATTTTGGCTTGGTAATCAATTGGCCGACCAAGCCAATCAATTATCGCAATTTGACCTAAAATTAGGTTAAACAGTGATGGTTTCCGCCGTTCTTCGTGTTCTTCACAGAAACATAAACAACTTGGAAAAACTAGCCTATCCTAGGTTTTCTTATATGATTTTCGATGATCAAAATATTGTTATACTAGAAAAACTTGATCTATCATATAAACAACAAATCGACGAAAAACTTAAACTGTATTGCCATGAAATTGAAGAAATAGAAACATGGCTCTGATACCAATTGATATGTATACTGTAAAACTTAAGCCTTATGAATTCTAAGAACCAAATAAGAATTCAAATAGGAAATATAACATATGAGCATGGATCTTGTTTCATCAACTAAATATGGCATAAAAAAGTAAATACATAAACTGAAAGACAAGGAACCTGATTGAAGAACTATTGTCCTTGTCCTAGTGTCGTCGGCTTGATCCCTATGGAAGAAGATGCAGTGGAAAGAAGAGGAGAGGTCTTCCAAGGGTCTTAGGGTTGACAACGCTAAATTCTCTTAGTTTAATGGGGAACCAAGAGATGTCTCAATAATGATACCCTAAACCCTTGGGGACCTCCCCTTATATAGACAACCAATCCGTTATTAGCCCATAGATGATAATGGATCGGGCTAAAGGGTTCTACACATACGGGGTCCATATCCAATGACCCGAAACTCAATAACTTAAGTTAGATCACTTAACGAGTTTCGGTATCACAAGTCTTAAATCGCATGTAAGCCCACCTTAAGAAGATTAAATCCAATAATGGATAACTCTATCCATTTTCTAATAATTTTAACTCATCGATATTCATATAGTTAGTAGGATATGGACTTAGATGACTGAAAGGATAGTTTTGGATTTGTAGTCTTAACCACGATATAACATTTTATGGATGTCAAAGAACCAACCCATTGCTATCCTTTAAACGTATGAAACTAAGTATATTATGATGTCGATTTGTGTTATTCATGCAATATGGCTAAGACACTTATTGTAAGAAATCAAGTTTTCCCAAGTTAATATGATTTAGGGGAGAACATATTGATATTCACTTAAGAAGCAAACATATTGATATGCACTTAAGAAGCAAACACATTAATATGCACTTTGATTCAATTTCGGAGCTTAAAAATGTGGAGCTAGTATATTCAAGAGCCATGACTTCCTTTATAAAAGATAGAAGACAAATTAAAGATAATTAAATTTTAAAAGTAAAATATTATTGAGTTATGATTTTTTTATTAATATTATTAGGACCCGTACAAGTTATAGGGGGGTGAATAGCTCCGATCACTTTTCACGATCTTGTCGTGCTCGTCGTTTGAATAAGCAGCGAAAACCTTGATTCAAACTTGGCTCCACATGAACAACTCTAGGATTTTACTTGATATCCACGTCTTAGGTGACTAATCCAAAGCCTACCCCTATTGATCTCCCATTAGTATGAACTTCTATTTTTTAAACATCTTTCGAAGGTGGATAAGCCTCTTACAATCTTATTCTTACAAGAATACAACAATATAACAAGAAACAATAATGCAAATACAAATGAAATCGAAAATGATTTTACAATCAAAACCTTGCTTTGCTTGATCTCTTGTTGCTCGAAAATGCCTCTTGTTGGTCCATAAATGCAGCAGCACTGTTGGTGTAGGGAGTACCAGAATCAAACCTATGTTTTGATGTTGTCAAAGGTTCAGAGTTAAGTCTTATTGTTATCGGATGAACTAATCCAGTGTGCAGGATCTCAACTCTGAAAGCCCTAGTAGGTCTGGAGGACCTGATACTATGCAAGAAAGTCTCGGCAGATCATGGAACCAGGCAGGAAGTCCAGATGGGTCAAGAATACTTGACATCTGGCAGGAGGATTCAATAGGTCTGGAGGACCTGATATCGAATCAAGTGGAAGACCTGGAAGGTTGATCTGATGCTGAGCAAAGTCCAAACAGGTTTTGAGGACCCGATGTTTGGCAGGTGAGCTGAGGTAAGCACCTGGAGTTAGTGGAGTGAGGTCGTGTTTCAGTGGGATAAACCTTAGGCGCTGATCCAACTAAAGAAACCAACGGAGGTTTCTATGTTGAGATCAAAACAGGACGAACTGTCTTATTCATACATACTTATATCTGATCTAACCTTTATTTTTGAAGGACTGTTACTATTATTATATTTCTTGTGTTAACCTTATTTTTCAGATAAAACAAAGTTCGAATTTAACTTAGGTTCGGTCGACTAAACAGGATGTTCGGTCGACCGAACAGGAGGTTCAGTAGACTGATCAGACCAGATTAGCACAGGATCAAACAGAGGCTGTATACTTGAAAACATTGGGATCAATCGACTGATACAAGGGATTAGTCGATCGGACAAAGAAGGAAATAAACAGCTGCCAGATTGAATCAATGCAGAAAAGGTAAACACAGGGATCAGTCGACTGATAAGCTTTATCAGTCGACCGATCAAGCATGATTTCTGGGATCAAACGGATCAGATCAGAGCAAAGAAGGAAGATCGTGGGTTCAGTCGATCAATAGGAGGATCAGTCGACCAAAAGGATCAGTCGACTGATAGGTTTTTTAGTCGACCGAACACAGCCTATAAAAGAAGCCCTTGGAGTCCGAGCAGAAAACTACTTTCCTCTGTGCTTCATTCTGTTCCGGCTACTGCTGTTCGTGCAAGCTACTGCTACTACATCAAGAAGCAACCCGACAACCTACGCCGAAGTTTATTTTCTTATTATCGGTATATTTCATACTTGCATATTACTTGTAATCTACATGCTTGTACTACTTTGCTTCCTCGGAAGAACTACTTTAGTGGATTAACCAATCGATACAATCCAAAGGGTCGTGGGTTCTTAGAGTAGGAGTCAGCTGGGCTCCGAACCAAGTAAAAAAAGAGTGTGCCTATTTATTTTTGTTTTCTGCTGCTACTTTGTATTACGTAAAAGAAAATATTTTCGAACGAGATTCACTCTCCCCCTCTCTCTCGTCTCTAATGATCCAACAATTTGTATCAGAGCAAGGTTGCTCTGAAAAGACTTAACATTCTTTCTAAGCATTTTCTCTCTTTTCTTTTAAGATTTTTTTTTAATTTTTCGTCTAGTCGTTTCTCTGTTATTTCTCTTCCGCACTACTAATCCCAAGACAAAGTCTTGGATACTCTACTTTAATATTTTTTTTGCAAGAAATAT
>JBBUKS010000060.1:1697712-1708990 GCA_038050645.1 Hedychium gardnerianum | reverse complement strand
GAAGTTTAGTTTGTATGTGTATGGATTTTAGTTAGTTTGTATGTGTATGTGTGTGAATGGATTTTAAGTTAGTTTATGTGTATGTGCATATGTGAATGATTTTAATTTAATTTGTATATATATGTGTGTGAATGGATTCAAAATTAGTTTGTATGCGTATATGTGTGTGATTGGATATTTGTATAGTCATCGCTTGTGATGGTTTCGTTTGATATGAAATTTGTGTATAGGAAAATTAAATTTTTTTTTAAAAAAAAATTTAGTGATTACCGACGGGAATATCATTTTCATCGGTAATTACCGATGGAATCGGGTATTTACGTCGGTAGAGTATCGATATACAGTATTTTTTTTGATATCATACTGACAGAAATACCCTATTCAGTCGGTAATTACTGACGAAAATACCCGATTTCGTCGGTAATTATCGACGGGAATTTCCGTCGGTAATATTTATGACGGAAATACTCGTCGGTAATATTTATGACGGAATTAATATTCCGTCGGTACTTACCGATGAAATTAATATTCCGTCGGGAAACTTCATCTATGACGAGAAATAAATTGACTGACCAAATGTCGTCGTCATTCCGTTGGTATATAATTCTACCGACGGAATACCGACGAAATATTCCGTCGATATTATAATAAGCTAACATAAGTTGCTAGACTATAAAATATATTCTGATAACACGTATGAATAAGTTCTTATAGTAATTAATAGTCTCCACGTGCTCAATTAATTAGTAGATAATAAATTTATTATAATAAAATAGAGTTAATTTCTATCGAGTATATGTTTTAAAAAAAAAAAAAATTCTTTTGCTCCTCAGTGATGATCAATTATAAATTAATCTCGTAATTTATCTTTCTCTTTTTAATTTGAAAATGGACTCTCAAAAATACTTAAATGAATATAATCATCTTTATTATAACAATTAATAGGTAACTATTATACAGTGCAGCAGTTACTTTTTAATTTTAAAATAATGAATTTGGATAGTTAAGAGTATTTTGAGTAGTTTCAATTCGATAGGGGATTTTTATAAAAAGGGATGTCACTTTTTAATTTTAAAATAATGAATTTGAATAGTTGAGTATTTTGAGTTGTTTCAATTCGATAGGGGATTTTTATAAAAAACGGATGCTCATTTGACGTACTGGTGTAGCCACGTTGTGAGAGGGGAGCGATTACTCCCTCTGATTTTTTTTTATAAAAAATTACTAATATATATTTAAAAATTCATGATCGTTATTTTGATCGATCAGTTCATCACCATTTATTGTTCAAAAATTAAAATTAATTACATATTTAAAAAACCCTCAACTTAAACTATCTATTAATATCATTTTTACTAAAAAATATCTCAACTTAAAATATTAAATATTAATTTTAAAAATAAAATATATAATAAGAAATTAAATCATAAAACATAAAATGAGAATACTTAATTAAAATTAAATCGGATTCGAACTAAATCCAACGCGTGGACACAGAAATAATGATTATGTTAATTTAAACTGAGATTTATTTGGAATTAATTTGGTCATCGAATTAAATTTAAAATTTAAATAAATTCGATTGATTTAAAATGAATTATGATATTGTTAAAGAAATTTTTTCTTTTAATTTTTCTCCCTTTTCTCCTTACGTACACTGCAGCCCCATTACATCGTATGTCACTGTCATGTCTTCGCTCATTTTTCTCTTTTATTATTCCTTTTCTTTTTTTTCCTATTTTTTTTCCAATGACAATAAACTAGCAATTTTTTCACCTTCAATTCACAAGTACAAGAGTTATTTTTTTCCTCCTTTATCTTCTTTGGCAAGCAAGAAATACCACAACAATTATTATCTTCTTTTTCTTCTCATATTTTTTTAAAGTTTTGTTGGTATCATAAGAATAATCTTATTTTATCTTAACTTGCTCTTTTTTGTCATTATCGAGATCATCGAAACTAATCGAATTTGTTAACGAAAATCTTTTCTTTTTTATTTTTTTAAAAACAATGATTTTGTTTTTATTTTTTTCGATGAGCCACTCTTTATAAATAATTCTTTATCTCTTTTATCCAACTATAGTAACAATCGGAGCAGTAACTTATTTTTTATTTTATTTTATTAATTGAAGAAACGAAGGAGAATTGTAAAATATAAATTTTATTTTTATTAAATTATTAATTAGAATGATTATTTAAATCGAAATAAAAATTTTATATATACAAATACTAAATATTATAAAAAAATTATAAATAATTTTTTAATTTTGAGTATAAGTTACAGAGATCGCGAATCATTATTTCAACTAAAATTTAAAATTAAAATCAAAGAATTTTAAATTTAAATTTATTTTCAACTACTTAAATTTAAAATTTAATTTTAAATTTTAAAAATCGATTTATATTAATATTTAATTTTTTTTGAAAATTATCCTCCAATTTAAAATCCTGACTCCGCCGTTGATTAAAGCGATGTCATGAGGATATTTGTCTTTTATTCAATACACGTAGCTATTAGCAACCACAGATGTATCTCTGCTATTGGTTGTTGCTGAGTGCTTTGCAGAATCAGTTGTTTGGCTTCTTTGTTAATCTCAATAAGTGAATTAATTAGTCACTCCTAATTTTTATTTTAAGAAAAAAACTTTTACAGCACCAAATAGGCTGTAAATTCTCCATCCACGTCGATGGATTTCTTATTTATTTCTGAGAAGGATATTTATTTCTTATTCATTTCTGATTTAAGTGCTTCAGTTATTGGGTTGAAGGATTGGCAAATGACTTTCTTTTATAAGTAAATATAAATTTATTAATTAAATTAAAATATGTCTTTTATTCAATTTAGTGAGCATTATTATAAATTAATACCTCTAAGTTATTATCATCATATTAATTAATTATATTCTTTTAATATCAACTTCTACTGTCTTTAATATCTATCTTTAAGTCGACTTCAAAAGTTTTTTTTCAAAGCATCCTAATGCACTCAAATAAAAGTCAATATTTGCTGTGTTTACTAATAAGGTCCAAGACGAAATATATTATAAAATTCATGCATTTTTTTAAAAATTAAGAATAAATAAAGAATTAGATGCGGTGACATTGAATGAACAAAGTCCGTTGAATGAAAACTTTAGAAGGTCATATTTATTAGTTTAATATTACTGATCATTCAAATTCAGAATGTTACATGATTACTTTTGACTTGGTTGAAAATCAGGGACATAGAATTTGAAATATGAAATGAAAATTTTATTCATTTTATGAAGAATTTTAGGGAGGTTTTAGAGGAAGACATAAATGTTTTTGTTTTTTATTATTATTTTAAGAGATGGAAAGTTTTGATTAACATTAAAATTATTGTTGATTTTATAATCATAACTTCAAATAACGGAAACCATCTCTTACCGTACGGGTAAAACTACATATATGATCTCATTTTTCTCTAAACTTTTGTATTGATGGAAACTTCATTTATAGTCCTTTTGAGCACATCCCCTCGCTCTAAGGGGCGTCTATGTGTTGGTTTCATTTTTTTTTTTTTTTTGAACACATCTCCTCCCATATAGTGGTAAAATATTTGATGAATTTATAAAGTATCATAATTCGAAATCAAGCGGTAAGACATTTATAATTCTTAATATAAAACTTTAAGAATTATCATAATTTTATTTTAAAAAAATATTATATTATTTTATTAAAAAAACATATTGACTAGATATTTATTCTATTTGAATTTTAGTTATTTTTTTAATAAGACTGTGAAAGAGAAGTTGCAATCCTACCTTTTGACTTTCGCTTGTTTCAATATTTTATTTGAATGATTTTTTTTTATATATATAAAAAGCTCATCACGTTATTGACTTTTTTTGGAATTTTTTTGGTGGCGTTGAAGAAGTCTATGTCCCCTCTTTAGGCTATTTTTTAATGGGTGAGCGAGGTCCATCAATAAAAAGGCAAACGTAAGAAAGGGAGGAAAAAATAGAGAAAATAAAATATTTATTTATTTATTTGTTTGGAAGGAAGAAAAGATTCATTAATATAATATCAAAGAAGAAAAGAGTTAAATATATAAAAATATTTTTATTTTTTGAAAATAAACTTATATGTGAAAAAATAGGAATAAAATTAAAATAATATATTTTTGAGTATTCTTTTTCTTTTTTTCTCCTTTTTTACCTCCTAAATTGGGTATAAAAAATTGAGCTGATTTTCAAACATAAAAAGATAAAATTTTATCCTTCTCTTTTTTTTTTCTCCATAACTCATCCTATCTCAAACAAAGTCAAAACTCTCTTTCTCCCTGTTTATCCTTCCATCCTCTTCCCTTATCTCCTCTCAAACAGATCGTGGGTGGTTAATTAATAAAAAAAAAAGGAAGGGAGGTGTTCCTGCGCGGAGACTGGCGAAGGATGATTCACGAGAAAGTCGAAGAACTATTGACTAGACCACTGCATGACGGAGTGATTTGGCCGGTCGTCGGTTCTCTTGGCTCCGATCAGGGTATGCCGCTGGTCAGCTATCCTTGGCTCCCAGTCAAGGATCTGCACAGAATAGAGAGAGACGGAGGATTAGTAGAGAGCTCCAGGCGAAGGGCCTGGGGATCCCACTCCGACGCTCAAGTCAGGTCAGATAGCCCAGACGTATAACAACTATATGCACCATAATAAGTGTAGAAAAAACTCCTCTGTTTGTAGCGACATCGGTTCCTTTATATACTCCTCAGGAGTGCGTACAACCAGCATTTAATATCGCGTGCTTTGAGGGCATGGGCAAGCATGTTCTGACATGAAAATACCACCGTTCCCCGAATTCTCGGGGAGTGTCTGAGGTACTGTTGGGGGTATTCTGACCGCACGGTTCTGGTCGTACGAGATAGGGGTGTCATGGTCATACGAGAGAGGGGTGTTGTGGTCGTACTGGTGGTGCCGGAGTTAGCTTTTGTGCAGGAGACTGGGATCGATGATGAGGCTGCTCTTATACATGACCGGGGAAAGGCTCGTAGAGATCCCCTGGTCGGTTAGAATAAGAACTATACCCGCCCGGGGTTCTCGGGGGGAGTCCGGTCGGTGAGGAAAGTATACTACCGACCGGAGGTTATGAGGCGCCCCGACCGGAGTTTCCCATCGTGGACCGGTCGGTGAAGGGGTGTGGGTTAATCCGATCGGTTATGTCAGCGTTTCCCGTGAGTGGGCTTACCCGATCGGGGATTTAGGGGGTAGACCCCGATCGAGGATGTTAACGTGTCCACGTGGGCGCTGACCTTGACCTTGACTTGACCAGGTGCCACGTGACACCAATCAGTGATGTTAAGGGGACCCAAGCCTAACCACCCGTATCAGGAGGAGATGAGAGGTTAACTTTCTTATTCCAAATTGGAGTGTAAGAAAATATACTATTTGAAGAGTAAAGAAGGTTAAAAATTTCCCCTTTTTATCCTCACTTACTTTCCTCATCTCCTTTTCAAATAAGTTTAAAAATTATCTCTCCTTACTTACCCTCCCCTCCCCTCCTCCCAAACTTGGGACGACATTATTACTTTATTAGATCTTCCACATATCCCACTTCGATTCAATCTTCTTCTTCGAGCTCCACAGTAGCAGCAGCAGCAACCATGGCTTTCTCTTCCACATTTTATGCTTCATCTTCTCCATCTCGCTATCTCTCCTCATCCTCTTCTCCTCTGCGACGACTGACACAATTTCTCCAAATCGGTATCTCTCAAGGAACCAAAACATCACCTCCAAAGATGGCAACTTTAGGCTCGACTTCTTTCTGCCACCGGGTAGCCCCTCCCTCAGCTATTACGTCGGCATCTGGTACAATAAGATCCCTTTGTTGACCCCCGTGTGGGTGGCCAACCGAGCCTCCCCTATCACAAACCCAACCATGTCGGAGTTTAGAATCTTTATGTCGATGTGTTTAGACTTCGACGAACTGCGGTTATTCTTGGAATACAATTCTACAGTTTTATTATCATAGTTGATCCTCAATGGCCTGTCAACGTCCCCAACGATCTGTAACCCTGTGATAAGGTTTCATATCCATATCTCGTGGTTGAAAGTTTCATAGCAGGATGTAAACACTGCTCCATAGTAGAAGTAGCTATTAGTGTATGTTTGATGTTTTTCCATGATATAACCCCTCCCGCCATCATGAAGACATAACTTAAGGTGGACTTCCTGCTATCTAAGCATCCAGCAAAATCAGAATCAAAATATCCAATGATCTCCAGATGACCTGATCTTCGATACGTGAGTATGTAATCTTTTGTTTTTTGCAAATATCGCATAACCCTCTTTACAGCTTTCCAATGCTCTAGTCTAGGGTTACTCAAATATCTTCCCAACATCCCCACAACATACGCAAGATCCAGACACGTACATCAAACTCCCTACTGCCGATGCATAAGAAAATTGATGCATTTCCTTAATCTCAAGTTCATTTCGTGGATATTATTGCAAGCTAAGTCTATCACCCTTTGACACAGGAGTATCGCCGGGAGCATAATTATACATGACATACCGAATAAGCACCTTTTTCTATATAGACCTTTTGTGATAGTCTAAGTGTGCACCTTGAACGATCACGAATAATCTGTATGCCTAAGACAAAAGATGCATCACCAAGATCCTTTATTTCAAATTCACCTGATAGAAATGACTTAGTTTCTAACAGCAAACTCTTATCATTGCTTGCCAACAATATATCGTCTAAATATAGAACAAGTATAATAAACTTGCTCTCATTGAACTTGATATACAAACATTGATCAACTGGATTCTCCTTGAAACCGTATGAAAAAACCACTTGATCAAACTTTTGGTACCATTGACAAGATGCCTACTTTAACCCATAAATGGACTTTCTTAGTTTACATACTAGGTGCTTTGAATCTTTCGATTCAAAGTTCTCCGGTTGCACCATGTATATAGTTTCTTCAATATTTCCATTGAGAAACGTAGTCTTTACGTCTATTTGGTATAACTCTATATCATAATGAGCTACAAGTGCCATGATTGTCCTTAGGGAGTTTTTCGTCGAAACTGGCAAAAAAGTTTTCGTTTAATCAATGTCTTCCTTTCGAGTGAATCCCTTAGCGACTAAGCATGCCTTATACTTTTCGATATTGCCATGTGAGTTCCGTTTGGTTTTAAATATTCAGTTACAACCAACATGTTTCACACCTTCAGACAATTCTATAAGGTCTCAAATATCGTTATCCGCCATAGACTTCATTTTTTCTCTCATGGTTTCGATCCATTTTTTCGGACGAGGGTATTGTTTGACTTCTTGGAAAGATGTGGGATCATCTTCCAATCATATGTCAAATTCATGCTCTTGGAGATATACATAATCACGAGACATCGTAGATTTTCTTTCTTTAATGAATCTTCTTAGTGACACTTGATCTTGAGGTGGTTGGGAGTCATGCTCAACCATAGGAGGGAATACCTCTATTTGAGCTGACATACCTTCCAATTGTATTGGATGTATCATGGATATATCGTGGTCAACTATCTCTTTCAGTTGTGCAACTTCAACTGTATATGAAATGATGATCATTTCACTATCAACTGCATTAGTAGTTACCATATTAGAATCACTAATGTTCTCCTCAAATAATATTTCCCTAACTTTATTGCTCCCACCATCCTCAATAAATTTGATGTTACCCGTTTCAAAAATAGATCTACTTAAGGGGTTATAAAACTTGAAGCCTCTTGAGTTTTCAAAGTATCTTATAAAATGACAGCTGACAATTATTGAGTCTAATTTGCTTTCGTTAGGCCTATAGGGCATAGCCTCAGCTGGACAATCCCAAACACGTAGATGCCTAAGACTAGGCGCTCTACTTGTCTACAACCCGTATGAAATTTTTGTTACCGTCTTACTAGGAACTCTATTGAGTAAGTAAATCACAGTTTTGAGTACCTGACCCCATAAAGACTCTGGTAGAGAAGAAAATACAATCATACTTCTCACCATGTCCTTAAGGGTTTGATTTCGTCGCTCTGTTACACCATTCATCTGAGGTGTTCCAGGCATGGTGTATTGTGCCACAATTTCACACTTCTCAAGGTAATCTGCAAATGACCCAGGACGTTATTCACCTGATCTGTTAGATCTACCATAGTATTCATCACCACAGTTTGATCTTATGACCTTAATCTTCTTACCAAGTTAATTTTCAACTTCGGCTTTGAAGGTTTTGAATATGTCCAGGGATTGCAACTTCTCGTGAATAAGGTACAAGTATACGTATCGAAAATAGTCATCTATACAGCTTATAAAATATGCTTGACCGTTCTAAGAAGCCTCAGGGAACGATCCACATATATCCATATGTATAAGCTCTAAAACTCCACTACTCCGCCTTGAACCCTTATTACTTTTGTTAGTCATTTTTCCTTTGATACACTCAATGCAGACTTCAAAATTTAACATATCAAGGGAATCAAGAATTTCTAGTGATATTAACCTTTCTAGGTGTTGTTTAGAGATATGCCCTAAACGCCTATGCCACAACATGGATGAATTCTCGTTAATCACACCACGCTTCATACCTATACTATACATCACAAAATTATCCATATGAGTTTCAGTGTCTAATCTGTATAGTTTGTCAATCAAGGAACCAGTACCACACAAGATAAAATTTCGAAAAATACTAAACTTTCCATTTCCAAATGAACAAGTGTAACCGGATTTGTCCAAACATGAATAGAAATTAAGTTCCGTCTGAATGACAGTACTACAAATGTATTTTCCAAATTCAAAAAGTACATTGTTCCCTAAACAAACTCTAAAGACATCTATTGCCTCTACTTTTGCCTTCTTGTCAGTTTCCTTATAGATGAATCTTTCAGCATCAATTGACATTCGGCTCTTAAAGCAACCCTGCATAGTTATACTTATGTGAGTAGTTGCACCAGTATCTATCCACCAAGTGTTATTAGGTACAGTAGCTAGGTTAACTTCTGAACTAACAAAATTGAGAAATTTACCTTTCTTGACACGTCAATTGACGTATTTAGGACAATCCTTCTTCAGATGACCTTTCTTTTTATAAAAGAAACAAGTTGGGTCCGTATCTTGTTGCTTTTGCACCTTATGCCCTGAAGCCCCTGTAACTGCAGGTTGTTTACCCTTACTCTTACTTTTATCCTTTCTTTTCCTTTTGTTCGAATACTGAGATGAGGATGCAAAGTGAGCACTATGAGATGCGTCACTCTTCAATTTCTCTTCTTCTTGTACACACTGAGCTATGAGCTCATTTAGTGTCTATTTCTCCTTTTGAGTATTATAGCTAATCTTAAAAAGAGTGAATTGTGTAGGCAGAGAGATTACAATTAGGTTCACAAGAATGCTTTCAGACATTTTCAACTTTAATGTCCTTAGCCTTGTAATCAAGTTTGACATCTTCATGATATACTCTCTAATGCTACCCTTCCCAGTGTACCGCATGGACACTAACTTCATGAAAAGTGTAGTAGTCTCGACCTTTTCATTTGAGGGGAATTGGTCCTCTAATTCCTTAAGGAAGGTTTTAGCATCCTCTTTCTCAGTTATTGAACCTTTAAGGGATTCCGGAATGGACATCCTCATGATCATCAGACTCATGCGATTTGATCACTCTCACTTGTCAAAGATCACCTTTTGATCCGCAGTCGAATCACTAGATAAAGGTGTAGGGCGATCATGCCTAAATGCAAAGTCTAGATCCATGCAGCCTAAAAGTACTGTTATATGCTATTTTCATTGATCAAAGTTTGTGTCAATAAACACGAGGATATTGTTTAGATTAACAGACATTGAGAACACTACACAAACAAAAGCAAAGAACATAGCTCAATTTAATAAACAAAACATGTATCTTTATAGTTGTGCAATAATAAAAATGTAACAAACAAACATGCAACTTTATGAGCATTAAATGAGATACCTAGTGCAATATCATATTAAGTCTTTGGACTGAATTGTGACTTGTTATTGGTACTCTCTAAACAACTCATAATTACCTTCATCTGTCACATAACTCGCCTTCCTTTGGGCCGACACATTATGCTCATGATACTTTATTTATGAGCTTCTTTAGTTAGCTCATATTTTCTAGCATCACTCACAACACTTCTAATTGGCCACATAGTGCCCCTTTCTTTGGGCTGACACACTATGCACATGAGTTAGAAGCCAATCTAGATTTGTGAGCTTCCTCAAATATACATCCGGCATAAAGAATGTCTTTCCTTTGGGCCAACCATCTTTAGCATGGATATACATTCATCTACGCAAATACCCCTAGCCTCCCAAATAGTTCTCGCTTTGGCGATAGTATTAGCTTGACTAAGTAGCAAGTGCGAAGAAGAATCTAGGAAAAAATTGCTGAAATTGAGCTAAATTCAGTTATCAATCGATTGATGTCCGTTATCAATCGATTGATACAGTGCTTAATCGATTGACTTCAATTGGTAATCGATTAACACACTTTATATGCTTATTTCAGGTCATGCTAATCGATTGCCCATCAACGATAATCGATTAAGAAGGCTATTCTTCGCAAGTTCATCCGCTCCAATCGATCGACCAAATCGATTGGTGAACATTAATCGATTAGCCAATCAATTCGGGACCTTTTTATGGACAACCCAAATTTGGTATAATCAATTGGCTCAATCGATTGATGAACATCAATCAATTAGCCGATCAATTCTTGAACCTTCTGTTTCTGACCTTAAGTTCGGTAATTGATTGGCTCAATCGATTAGTGAACACCAATCGATCAGCCGATCGATTCCGGAACCCCGGTCTTAAGTTCAGTAATCGATTGGCTCCTTATGGTAATCGATTGATGAACATCAATCGATCACCCAATCGATTTGGAACCCCACTGTTCGCAAATTAGGTTCAATAATCGATTGACTCCTTATGGTAATCGATTGGTGAATACCAATCGATTACCCAATCGATTTCAGTCCTTTCTGTGCGTAATTCTAGGCATCCTAATCGATTGAGACTTATGATAATCGATTGGTTAACACCAATCGATTTGGGAGCTTCCTATGCCTAAAAATCGCGATTGCCAATCGATTGGTGAAGATTACCAATCGATTGGTATCAGAAACACTTGATTTCTTAATGCGATTCTCAGCTCAAAAAAATCTAAAATTCTGTCATAATTTGTGTTCTTCACGGACAATGTGAAAAACTCAAAATCTAGGTTATATCCTAGGGTTTTCCAATGCTACATTCGACGGATATACATCGATTCGCTCAT
>JBBUKS010000060.1:1677101-1690116 GCA_038050645.1 Hedychium gardnerianum | reverse complement strand
ACAAACCCTAATTCACATACTCATCTACAAAGTCCGAACATGTGAAACAACCCCAATATCAAAGAGTTTACTAGCAACCTCTAACCAAATATTTCATCAAACACCTAATGTGCACGACTAAATTAAAACTAAATTACATGTCATCCAAAAAGGTAGAAGCCAATTCCATTACAACTAACATCAAGAAATCAACCTACACACTTCATCCATTAATTCAAATCCAATCCAATAACATAACAACCACATAACTATCCAAAACTAGATTCATTATTCTCCTTTACAAGACAACCTCTAATCAATTACAACATATCTACAATTAACCAATCTATAGTTGATTTCAACTCTTTACACATCCAAGGTGAATCTAAATTCAACCAAGTAAATACATTTCATCTACACAACTCAATAAATCTAACTACCAATTTATTATTCCAACCAAACTTCACAATCACCACTTACCTCTACTGTTGGGGGTTGTCGTATATTATTTTGGCTGGAATTGTCTAACACACCGTAACAGGGCTGCCGAATTCAGAAAACTGAAACAGATCATATCAAAATGAACTATATTGATCAGCAATAAATCCAGTAATCATCCACAAACTCCTAATGCATTCAACAACCAACCCTTACCTGTTGAAGATGACCGCAACTGGAAGGGGAGTGGCCGGAACAGTATCCCCACAGACCAGTCTGGCCACGAGCAACAACTGAAACGAAACATTGCTACTGTAGTGGATCAATCAGGGAAGTTCGGCCTTGTCCCGAATCGCCAGATTTAACCAAAGCAGAGAAAGTTGGTCGACTTTAAATTGGCCGGAGCAGAGCTCCAACAATGGCCGGAGTTGGTCGGAAAGAAAGAACAAAGACGACAAAAGTTTCAGATCCAACCAACTACTCAACTCACAACCTCCATTAATCTAAAAAGAAGAAGGCAGAAACTTACCATAATCCTAACTCGCCAGCGCTAATACTCAGACGGAGCATTGGTCGCGGCCCGCTGGTGGCAGTGACGGCCGAATATGAGTGGTGGCGGCTATGATCGGAGAAGAGAGGAAGAAGCTATGACTCTTTGGTGGCGGTCGCGATTGGTGGGGAGCCGACTGCGAATGGCCGGAGATGCGAAGGACCGGCGACGTCTACCTCCCGATTCGTGTCCGACTTTTGGCAGAGAGAGGGAGAGGAGATCGAGAGGTCGCGGCGACGAGGAGCGCGACGACAAGGAACGCGGCTACGACAGTGGCGTTGAGGCGCGACAGAGGCGACGTGACTCGATTTGTGCGGTGGAGGAAGTGTCGAGCGGCAGGGGGGAAGAGAATTTGGGAGAAGAAAAGATATCGAGTGAATAAGGGAGTGAACAATGATAGCTAGGTATTTATAAATCTAAACTTAAGTTTTGATTAATTAACTTAGGGTTATTAATTAATGTCTTGGGTTAATTGATTTAATCAACTCTCATTTAAACTAAGAATTACCTTAATTAATTCATATAACTTCGGATTAGTCCTCGAAAAATTTTTAGAACTTCTAAAAAAAAATTTCCAAAATTTCCTTCAAACTTAGTCCTCAGTCAACACACATTATTTTATTTATCGTATTTAACAATTTCAATTATATATAGATGTTTTCTCTTAGTATAATCATTTTGCTCGGGGGTGTGAGGGCAAGAAACTCGATGAACAATTCCTTGAGAGACAAGATGATATGAAAAGCTTGATATTCGTCTCCTCAATCAGAATGAAGAGAGAGTATATTACGATTAAAATAGAATTCAACTTATTTTTAAAAATCACAGAATATGTCTAATAAATCAAATTTCCTTCTTATTGGATAAAGTCAAGTATATTTGCTAAAATGGTCATTGAAGGTAACATAATATGAGAAGACTTGGTTAGATATGATAGGTGCAGGACCCTAAACATCAAAATAAATTATTTCAAGTAAAAAATTAAAAACATAATTGGATGAATAAAAATGTAACTTATGACTTTTACTTCCATGCAAGCCCTACATTAACAAGATGGGGAGGAGGTAAAGGAAATGGGTGAACCATGTAAACCATACCGATTAATGATAGAATGAACAATACGAAGAAAATGATGACCAAGTCGAGCATACCAAGTGGATTTATTTATGTGTTCACTAATAAAAATTTGGATTGAACAAGTTTGAAAATAGTAGAGATAATTTTTTATTCCACATGAAACAAGGCGCTACTTGTTTCTCTATTTTTTATAAGGCAATGAATAAAAAAAACATCGTTATCAAGACAAAAATAATGTATGTAGAGTAATTTTTTAGTAATAGATAGAACATGAAAGATGTTGTGCATAGTATCGTCAATTGATTAGCCCGCCCTGCCAAACAATTTAAGTGGATTGAGTTAAAATTTTATCAATCCAGGCTCGTAACCTGCGTGTGTTGACTCGTAGTGGGCTTGGGTTGGCCTACGGGTTGAGAAAAAAAATCTCCAAAGAAATTTTTTCTCAAATAAATAGAAAAGACAAGAATGAGAGATTTAGAAGTTCTCCTTTTGTGCAATTAAATTTTAGAAAATAAATATGAGTTTGAAGAAAAAATTAATAAACAATAACCAAACAAATATTCTAAGTCATCGGTCCTTCCTCAATTTCTTTGTGGACAGAAATCTCCAAAGATAATAAACACACAAAAATCTATTTGATTATAGTTCCATGAAAGTCATAAGCCCTAAATCTACCCAATCCGTAACTCAAATGTAATTTTTTTATTTTATATATATTTTTTTAATTTTTTGGTGAGATCGTGGGTTGACCCGCCTAACCCACAACCCGTCATGAGTTGGGTTGGGGATTTCTCAATCCGCCAAGATGTCAGGTCGGCCCACCCGACCAAATGGCCGCCCCACCACGGGCTGACCCGCCCCGCCACGGGCCGGCCCGTATAGCTTTAGTTGCGCATCTGAAAATTTTAATTAGATAATTGAATGTTTGTGAATATAAGATTAGCAATTTGTACATTTAAATCATCGCCTACTTAAACGGTATCCAAACCACAATATGATATTACTTATGTAAGAATGATATAGTCTGATGTGACATGATGAATTACTTCAGATATATCATTCAGTATTGACTCTGTTATAGAGGAAGAGAAAAAAGAAAATAGAGAGGAAAGAGGAAAAAGATCATCACTTTGATACCACATTAAAACAAAGTAGAAAAGAAGACAGAATAATTATTTCTGAATTATCTTATTATTAGATTTATTTATACAAATTGTCTAAATAATAAATAAAAAATTAAATATATTATATAATAATAAATTAGAATTATTTAATGAGATCAATTTAATATTATTATCCATTATTATTATTTTTATCTTTATTAACTCAATCTAGCAAATCCATTTCACCTAACTTAACAAAACTCCCTCCATCCATTTTTTTTAATTGACATTAGATATCCAATTTATATAGATTAATATTGGGATGATTAATTTGGTTTCACAGAAATTTTTTACCGACTACTAAGGTAAATCGGAAAGCGTTCACAACCACTACAAAAAAATGATCATTTTGTGACGAATTTGGCAACGATTTTTTTAAAAAATTCATCACAAAATTAATTTATGACGAATTCTACGACGAAAAACTTTTCATTCCGAAAAAGTATCACCAAATTTGGCGACGAAACAATGTAAATTCGTCACAAAATCTATGACGAATATTTTTTTTCTCCAAAATCATTATAAATTTGTGACGAAAAAAAATATTCGTCACACACTTTGACGATCTCAAATCTACGACAAATAAATTTTTTCATCGCAGATTTGTAACAAATCTAAATTAGTCGCAAATTTACAATAAATTAGTTATTCATCGCAAATCTAGGACGAATAACGAATTCATCACAAATTTGCAATGAATCTATTATTCGTTGTAAATTTGCGACGAATCTATTATTTGTCGCAAATCTACAACGAATTCGTTATTCATTGCAGATTTGTTATTCGTTGTAAATCTGCGACAAATTTAGATTTTCGTCGTAGAATTTCTATAAACAATAATTTTTGATAGATTTGCGACGAAAAAAAATTCGTCGCAAAATTTATCAAAAAAAAATCCATAACCATCCCATTTCTGGATTTTATCGTATATACAAATTCATACAACCTATTTACAGTACATACAACACACACAATATAATAAATACAAAAAATAATAACAATACAACAATAACAACAAACATGTTTCATCAACATCAAATAAATACATCCACAATATCTAAATATGTTTCATAGCCAAATGAACACAACTACAACAATAACGAATACAACTAACTAACAAAATACACCAACAAAACACCTAACAACATCAAATAAATACAACAAGGTTCCATCAAACAAACCAACTTACAATGTATCCAACATTCCAAACATGTTTGTACCCAACATTCCAAATGACAACATCTCATACCAAAATGTCTCGAACCATGGGAAAGATAGAATAAAAGTTCATCGACCTCTGGTTACTCGGGAAATCCTCTTCTTCTAATCTTCTTCTTCTTCCTGCATAAGAAAATAAACAAACAAAAAGTATCATTTTTAACAAAAAAAAATTCTATAAACTAACACAAAAATAAATATGTAAAGACTTACTTCTTTCGACGTGGATTTCCAACCACCACCTTTCTTAGCCTCACCAACCTTATTCGAAACAAAAATAATAGTACTAATAAAAATACAAAAATAAAGGATCCAGAAACTCAATAAAATAACAAATTTCAAAAATACTAATTTCAAACATTCATACAAAATCATGAACCATCATCGTCGTCATCATTACCTCATCACCGATACCGGGAGAAATCTGACTTGGAACGGAGCCTAACTGAAAATCTCGCATAATAAAGTCTTGTTGTCGGTGTATTTCTATCATTTCCTGATCCCTTTGTCTCATTTGTTGATCTATTTCTCTAATTTGTTGATCTCCTTCTCTCATTTGTTGATCTCTTTCTATCATTTGTTGATCTCTTTTAAATATTATGCCCTTCAAATGACTAACCGCTTCAGTTAAGCTATTTATCTGTGTCGTTACTATTGGTTGGATAGAAGAAGAAGATGTATGAGTAACTCTATAGATTCTGCTCATACAACCCATACCCAATATCCTTCCCCCTTTCGCTCCCCCACTCGTCTCCAGTCATAAATCCAAATTACTATTAACAAATGGCTCAGATCCCTTATTATCATCGCTAGCACCTGAACTTCTCTGTGATAGTGATAGCTGATCATATCTCTCCTGTGAAAAAAATTAAAATCTTAATTAGATATAATATAAACACATATAATATAAAGTTGGAGCAGATACATAACTAATAGAATCTAAGTTATAAACTAAGATTAAAGATTAACTCAAACCTTAATTATTTTAGCTTTATCCCCGCTCCAAGTCTTGTCTTTTTTTTGAAAAGTGCGGGTGAAAGTGTCTATAAATTCTGGCTCCTTCCCCAGTTCCTTGGACTAAAAATAACATGGTTAGAAATAATATAATAGTTTGAAATAGATTAAAAAATTAGTGATAGAGTTAAAAAATTATCAATTTGCGTGTATGCTCTTCAATATTTATAGAGCCTCCCACATATGTTGCAGACGAGTCTCCAGAATTATAAGCTTGATTTAATTTATTCTATTGATTCCTTTGTTTGTTGTCCTCAGTTGTCCAAAAATTAGAGATCTTACTCCAATTTTTCTCGGTGAGGCAGGTTGATTTTTCCCCTCTATTCTTAGCATGATTCAGTACATGTCGAATGTGATCGCTACATTTTTTCTTGAAAATCCTCTTTATTTTCATCTCTTGATAAGGTTCCCAAGTGAATGACCGCTACAATGAAAAAAAAAATTGATTATATATTTTCTTAATTGTTTCATATATACAATTAAGAGGATATACCCTAAACTCGCTCTACTAGAGTTCTTTTGTGGGTCTTAGAGTGCTTGAGTATGATAGTGAGTCCCCTCTCCAATAGTTATTCACGATTTATTAATCTCATGAATAACACATACAAAATTTTGAAACCTATCATAAATATATAAACAAACAATGTTAAATAATTAAGATAGTTGAAAAACTATAATATTTTTTAATACTTACAAGTCTCCGTAAGGGACTATATATTCTCGAGGGTCGAGCATCTCAACAGATGAATGTCTGGAGGGTACTAGAGACTGGAGTGGTGAAGGTGAATGGGAAGGTACTAACAACTGGGCATGAAAGGTTCTGCCTGATCAGGGGGCGTAGGTACTGTGCGGCCAGGTGATGAATCAGATTGGCCAGAGCTAGAACTCCGTCTATGGTCACCCCGTCGAAACTGTCAACCAAAATTCAAAATTAGAATAAAGTAAATAAAAACTTGATACATAATGAAGAACATGAAAAAACTTACAATATGCATAATGAAGATTTGAGAGTGCGAGAATCTGCGATGATAAGATGTCACCTCTAATGACCTATAGGAAAAAAATATTAGCATACACAAAAAATATATATAAATTTAACAATGAGACAGTATATAGACAATTAATTAAGCTACGAATTTTGTAAATTTTCAGATTAAAACTAAATTTAATCATAAAAAAAACTTACCCTACACATCAAAATTCAAAGTCCTCATTATCATTATCATTATCATTCTCATCCTCCTCATCATCTTCCTCCTCCTCACCATCATCATTATCGTGAATTTCACTTGCATCCACATTTATCACTACTCCGCTGGGATCTCGTAATGTTGGAATAATATATTTCTCAATCTAAAATGTATTTGCAACTTCCTCTTGTTGATATGTAATGTCTTCCTAATGTTCCTCAATTTTTTTCCGTGCTTTTATTTTACAAACAGCCCACCAATCAATTTTGTCATGTTTCAAACTAGGATATGAAGCATAAAAAACTTGAATCTCTTGTTGTGCTAACATAAATGGTTCATATCTCTTATACAATCTCTTATGATTTTACTTCAACCAATTTATACCATGGATGCACCTTCATCCCTCTGATAGGGTCAAACCAATGATACATAAATAAGATAACTTGCATTTCTGTGTCAGGGTATTCTGTTGGTAAAGTTTGCACTGATAGTCTAACATAGGATTTTAATGTATGATAGTCGGTTAAAGTTAGACTATTGTTATCTAACCTTTTGAGTTAAGTGTGCAAGCTAACTAACTTGACGGATCTAGAGGACCAGATGATTGGCAAGAACTCCAGCTGAGTTAGAGAGGACAAGACAGCTGGTAGGAAGTCTAGTCGGGTCAGGGAGAACTAGATGACTATTGAAGTCTAGATGTGAAATTCTAGCAGGAATCCCTAGTGGGTCAGGAGACATTAAGAAATGAAGTCGACAAATGGTAAGTGAGTTAAGGAAACTGGAGGAGTGAATCTAATGAGGCGGAGTCCCAGTGGGGACGTTAGGCATCAGTCCAACTTAGATCTAACTTGAAAGTTTAGGTTGAGACCGTGACTAGATCTTGATCGTGGTTAGACAGGATCTAAGTCATAATTATATTTATGCATGCATTATTTATTCAAAATTTATTCTATAGGTTGTTTTGTTTTTTACTAACATATTTTTGTAGCTTAAAGTGAAAAACAAGCTGAGGCAAATAGTGCTCTATGAGCCTCAAAGTGTTCGGAGGTGCCTCAGATCCAGAGGCGTTGGAGGCACCTCGAGTGGATGGAGACATTGAAGGCACCTCAAGTGGATGGAGGCGCCTCGGAGCCAGAGGCACTGGAGGCGCCTCTAAGCCAAAGGCGCTAGAGGCGCCTTGGGTGATTGGAGGCGCCTAAGTGCAAAGGCGTTGGAGGTGCCCTGAGTGGATGGAGGCGCCTCAGTGCATGGATAAGCAGTGAGGATGAGTTTTCACTAGCTTCTGACATGTGGCGCTGATGGAAGCGCCCCGAACATCTTGGAGGCGCCTCGGAGTAGATAAAGCCAAAATTTTCAAATCAGATTAGCCTCAATAGAGGCACTCCGGATCAATGAAGGCCCCCCATTGAGTCATAAAACAAGTCTCTAACATCAACCTTGAAAATCCCCACTAAATGCTATTTCTTCATCATGCTGCGGCCCCGAGTTCTGGAACTGCTGTGCTATGACCCTACTGCATCGAACTGATGTCGGAACCATATTCAACAATAAGATCTTCACCAACACACGAGCTAACCCTTCTTCATCTTCACGTGTTGGTAACAAAATAATTGTACTTCATTTTTATTTTAATTCAGTTATTCCATAGGGAAGTGTAGGGTTGTTACACTTCCCTCATTCTGTGATCGATTGCTCTTCCAGAGGTTTCTCGGAAGAGGGTTTTGGTGGATTTCCCTTCGAAAATGACCCAAATAGTCATGGGCCTTGGAGTAGTAGTCCGCGATGCTGCGAACCAAGTAAAATCAACTGTGTACTATTTTTTATTTTAACATTATTTTTTCGCTGTGTACTCATGTTTTCAGAACAAATTTAAAAATGAGAATAAGATATTAAAACACGTGATTCACCCCCCCTCTCACATGCACTCGATCCTACATATTCTACCTCTATAATTTTATCCAGCAAATCATAAAAATCATTGCTTGCACCTCCATCATTGGATGACTGAACACATACCCCACTATTCATTGTTGTCTTCCCCATTCCATATTATTGAGTATGAAAATTATATCCATTTATGAAATATACTAGCCAAGTGCATACCATTGCTTTTGGACCCCATGCCAGATGGATTAACAATTTTTGCTAAACATGAGCTTGATTAGAATAAACCTAAAGTCAAATGAATATGTTATTCATTTAAAATTTAAGATATATTTAAACCAAATTTAGGTTGTCTACTTACATATGATTTGAACCATGGTGCAAATTCTTCATTACAGAAGCGATCAAACTCTTGTGTCGGCATTTCAGAATATAAGTTTTGGAAAATCCTATCATAAAAAAATAAATTATAACATTAATAATTTACGACATAAGAAATATAAAAATAAAAAATATATACTAACTCGTAATATGATGATACTTGTGGATAATTCAATTAATAAAATATATGTCTGGACTGCCCGCCATTCTTGACCAATTAAGTATCTCTACTTACATGGTCTACTTAGTCGACCAAGGTAGTTAAAAATTGAGAATGAGTTCAAATTGGGATCAATAGGACCTTCATCATTTCTTCCTGGTCTCTGTATTTTTCTTTGAACGTGAGGCTCAAAATAATATGATGCAAAAGTTGTTACTTCCTCCACAATGTATCCATTAACAATAGAGGCTTCAACACTTGCCTTATTTTTCACTTTTTTCTTCAAATGATATAAGAATCTGTTTGTAATATAATAAATTGTATTAGATATTAATATATAAAAAATTATCAATTTTTATGCATTAATATCTAAGTATAGAAGATGCAAATTTTACCTTTCAAATGGATACATCGAGTGAAAATTGACAGACCCTCCAACTTTGACCTCATATGACAAGTAAACCAAAAGATGTTCCATTAAATCAAAAAATGATGGTGAAAATATCCTTTCTAAATTGCATAAAATGATTGAATGTCTCTTTCTAACGTCTCCATGTGTGAATGTCTCCAAACTATTGAGCAAATATCATGAAGGAAAATACTTAACTCTGTAATGGCACCCCATACAAAATTTTGTAAGAGCTCCTTAAGAGCAATAGGAATTAGTCTTTCCATGAATATATGACAATCATGACTTTTCAAACCAATCAATTTGCATTCCTTCATATCAACACATCTCCCAAGATTAGAGACATAACCATTAAAAAATCTCAATGATTTTAATCTTTCACAAACAACACATCTCTATTCCTTATTCAATGTATAAACTGTCTTTGGCTTTGGTACCCTACAATTTTCATCCTCATCAAGATTGGGTCGTTTACAAAGGAGTTGTATATCTTTTCTTGCATTCAGATTGTCTTTTATTTTTTCGTCGATATCCATCACTGTAGTTATCAAATTATCAAAAATATTCTTCTCAATATGCATTACATTGAGATTATAATGAATCAAATTACTAAACCAATACGATAAATCCCAAAATATACTCCATTTAGTCCATTTATGTGTACTTCCATATTCATATGTTATACAATGTGACTCTTCAATAACAGATGAAAAGTTAAGCACTCACCACCAAATCTGTTCACCTGTCAATCTCAATGGCAGAGGTGTTATTTTAATTATATTCTTAATGAATTCATCTTTATTCCTTATGAAATTATGATTTGGTGGTAAAAATTATCTATGACAATCAAAATAACTCTGCTTCTTCCCATATTTTAATCTGATTGACTTTGATTTCTTCATACATATTGGATATCCTAAGATACCAGTGGTACTCTAACCCAATAGCATAACATGTAAGATACGACAAATAAATAATAATAACATATTAAGTGGGGATTAAGAAATAACCCTATAAAATTTTATGGGAATTTTTTGGGATTTAAACCGAGTTTATTTGATAGCTTTTAAGGGGATAAAACTATTATGTTTTAAAGGGGCCTGTATCGAATATCAATTAAGCTGAGAGTTAATAAGATTCATTAACCTAAGGTTTGAATTATTAACCCAAGTATAAATATATTAGACCTAGTTTATTTCATTTATCACTCGATTCCCTTCTCTTCTTCTAATCTTCAGCCGCCGCCCCTGCCCTAGCTAACCATCGTCGACCTCTTCGGCATTGCTGAGCTCCATCCAGCCACGGTCAGGCCATGACCGGAGAGCCCAGGTCCTGATCCCTTCTCCCTCTCATCTCCCTCCTTTCTCTCTTCCCCCGACTCTCCATTGTCGGCCAGAGCTCCGGCCAGTCCCACCAGCCGCATGCCACAACCCTTCCCGATTCCTCTACTCATCTGGAGGTTGGTCGCCCTCATCGTCGCTTGTCAGTCATCGCCAGGCTGGCCAACATTAGCCACAACTCGATTTCCTCTTCTCCTCTGCCATTGGCCGCTGGCCATCATTGCTAGGCCCTGCTAGACGTAGCCAGCCCGATCCCTCTTCACCTCTAGAGATGGCCGCCGACCACTGTTGCTAGGCCCGGTTGTAGTAGCCTACAGCCACAGTTGCCGGAGCAGGCCCCAATCAAAGTGGATCAGCTCTTCTCTTCCTTCTCCGACCAGTATACCAGTGATGCCTCTCCCCATCGGCCAATTCCACTGCCACCATCGGTAACAGCCTAGCCGCTGCTAACCTAGCCGATGTTGCTAGGTCAGATCCAACCCAATCGGGCATCGTCGGGTTGGTTGTATCCTAGCGTGTATTATAGTTGATCTGTCTTGATTAGATGTGATGATGTACATTGCATAGATAGACATGTATGATGGTAGGGTTGGTTGTATCCTACTTATCATGGAGATGCATATATGCTATCGATTATGGCTCCCTTCGGGTGTGAGCTAGTCATAGCGTTGAAGTGTCGCATGCATGCTATCAATCATAGCTCCCTTCGGGTATGAGCTAGTCGTAGCATCATGGTGTTGCATGCATTCTATCGATCAGGGCTCCCTTCGGGTGTGAGCAAGTCGTAGCATCATGGTGTTGAATGCATGCTATCGATCAAGGCTCCCTTCTGGTGTGAGCTAGTCGTAGCATCACGAGGATGCATACATGCTATTGACTATGTCTCCCATTAGGTTGGTTGAGTGAGTCGTAACATCACGACGTTGCATGCATGCTAGTGATCACTTCTCCCTTCGGGTGTGAGATCATTGTAGTCATGCTATTGCTTGCTTATTGCTTGATTGCATGCATCCGATCTATGGATGAGATGAGATTTCCTCTCCCAGATAGAGATTTTATACTTGGGCTGCTCATGAGAACAGTCGTGGAAGAGCATTTCTCATGCATCTCGTAGCTAGATAGCTACTTCCTGTCTTCCCACGAGATCAGTCGTGGCAGAGCGTTTCTCATGTAGATAGGGACCCTGACATTTTAGAATGCCCACGAGATCAGTCGTAGTAGAGCATTTCTCATGCAGTCCATAGCTAACGAGCGGGATATCTTGGTCATTTGTATATCTTGTGGTTGAGCATTACTCCCATATATGGTGATTTATTATGGTGGAGCGTTGCTCCCACATATGGTGATTTATTATGGTGGACCGTGGCTCTCACATTTGTTGATTGTATTCTGATACTTGTACTAGTACATTCATATGAGATGTTGTACTCATGATATTGACCAAGAATTTGCCAGATCCAGCAATTGTCGGCCACTACTCCTTGATTGTTGATCTAGCCATGATGAGTTCCAGCCACCTCTCCATCAGCTTCGGCCAGCCACTGCTTGGGTTGGTTTGGTTCTGCTCCTGCCAGTTTTGGCTCGGTAGATTGGAGTTCTATCCATCTCTCCCAAATTCAGTTCGCCATCAATAGCAAGGTGAGAATAGGTTAGTTTAGTATCGTGAAAGAGACTACGACGAAAGAGCTCTCAGTAGTGTGAGTGAGGGAGAGGTTAGTGAGAGAAGCTCCAACTTCTCTCTAAGTTTTCTTGGTGCTCCGGTGGTGGATCTTGCTGCGGACAGATTCCAAGTTCGTCGGAGGTAGGTTTCTTCCATCACACCGACAACAAGGGGTTGTGGGAGTTGGTCAAGAGGACTTCACTGGAGATGGAGTGCATTCCTTGAGGTTTTTGGAGGGTAAATTAGTGAGGTAAGTTCTCCAATAGGTGTGGTTTTGTCAAGCTACTCATTTCCGACAGAATTTGTGTTTTTTGGCTGTTGGGGGGCATTTTTTGGCGAACCAGGCCAACTCCGACCATCTTCTCCGGTGACCAGCCGTCCACCTCCCTCCACAACTCAAGTGCCAAGTGGTAGGTCGAGCTTAGGTGGCAAAGAAATTACTTGGGGCTAGTTAAGGTGAAATAAATGACCTTGGCTCTCATTGGGTGACTTGGGTGGCTGCTCCCTTTACCAAGGTCCAGCTGTGTTTCACTCATCCATGACCAAGAAAAG
>JBBUKS010000060.1:1585346-1627778 GCA_038050645.1 Hedychium gardnerianum | reverse complement strand
AATAGATGTTACTCCGACTTTCTCTCTAATACTCTCATTTCTTATTTTGTCCATCCTTGTATGTCCACACATCCACCGTAAGCACATAGTAACAAAAACAAGACATGCTCACAGTTACTTGGTCAGTGGATAATTCTTAGTTTGTTGGTACTTGTGGTCTAATGCTTATATATCTAAACTGGTTGTGCTACATCAAAAAATTCTTATATTAGTAATTCTTGACAAAGGTTTTTTCAGTTTGCTTCATATTGCAATTGACAGAAACTAGTAAGAGTATTAGGTTTAATTTGTATTGTGTAGTGGGTTTAGTCCAACATTAGTACATTAGATTTAGGGTTATGTTTGAAATTCTATACATATACCTGTGTAATATTTATAATTATTCCATTTCTCTGAAGTTCACATGGTATTAGACTTGTCATTTAAGAGTTGAGATTTCAATAGTATTCTTCTAATGCCTAACGAGCTCCCCTTATCATTGTGTTCTCTCTGTTCTTTTTGATTGGGATCTCTTTGTTGTCACTCCAATATGGGTATGAATCTAGGTATCAGATATGCAATTTTTTCGAAGTGAAGACACAAGAACTTGCTATAAAGGTGTCCAAATTTTTGACACAGATGTGGGGATGTTATAAATCTTAGAATTCATCATAATATTTTTTATTCATATTATAATACAGCTTTATAATTATGAAAACTAATCAAATAAGTCAGCTACAAGTTAAATTGTCAGTACTACTATACTTTGAACAGTCATTAACAAATGTGTTGAAAAGAGGGTACACATACATTGCACATCAAATATTTTCCCATTTATCAAAAACCATTAATAGAGCATTAAATAAGAGATTTCTTGTTTCTCTTACGAAGATACACTGTTCCTATCAAATAAAAGTATCTACTTCCTCTTCTTCTCCCTATAGAACAGATCTTTACTTCTTGCTCCAGCCTATCACCTACAACCCAACTTCTAATTTCTTTTTGTGAAAGACCACACATTTGGTAAGTTGGTGCGAGTAACTACACAACGCTGTAGAAGAAAGAAAGGTTAAAGATTCATTCTTTTCTGCTTGATTTCAGATTTTTTCCCCCCAAATGTTCTAAAGATCTGTATGGGTTTAGTTGATCTTTAGTTTTTATTTATGTTTTTGAGGAGGTAGCAAAAATTTGCCATTAAAATATACATTTTTTTGTAATATCCCATACCAGTACCCATGTTGTGTCGACATGAGTATGGCAGTACAAATGGAAGAATTTAACTATCAAAGATAGAGACATGATGCGGATGTGAGTTTGTCAAAATCCTCCGTAACAGATAATAAGAAGATTTGAGGGTAAATAGACAATCAACTGTTCAAGCTTGTTTGTTTAGTTTAATGAGTTGTTCAAGCTTGTTCAATTAATTGATCTCGTGTGTATTGAATGAACATAAACAAGCTTTTACCAAGCCGAACACCAAACTTGTTCACTAACGTTCGGTTCATTTACACCCATGCATGCAAAATTTGGCAAAACTCTCAAATGAGGGTAGCAACTTTAAGTGTGTCATCGCAAGTTTGATGCTATGCCATGTGAGTGAATGATGATCTTGCCCACCTGGGAGAGATTGAATCATTTACATCCTGCATATCTTCTCGTAGTTTCTTTTACCCACAAAATCCTTGTTGCATCCATGTGGATTTTTGGTACACATCAAAGTTGGTTGGGTGACTGATTGTGTATTTATAGTGTAAAGTTTCCTTACATGTAAAGCTAACTTAGACTTGCTCATGGAAACCAAAGGGAAGACACTGTAAACTGAAATTGAGAGAATTTGCACCTACCCTATCAAAGTAGTGCACTTAGTATAGTGATGATTATTCCAACTTGACTTTGCAACTTGGTACTCCATAGAATGTGATTACCTGCAACCTATCCTGTGCTTTGCTGAATAGGCAGGCCCAATCATATGTTTTTGTCTTGAATGAAACTTAACCAATCATGTTTCTTATGGGTGTCAACTGAAACACTGTTTGCTATGGCTCACAAATTAATATCTGCTATGAAACTTAACCAACTCCGCACGAACTAGTTATGGCCGGTCCCCAGCCAGGATAAAGGAGGAGGGTTGCGTTAAGTTGTCAGCCATTAAACTATGATAAATTTCAATGAATGGATCCATTAAACTATTGTGCTAATGTTAGGATATTCCCCGTAAAGAACGCGTTGCAGCGTCCGACTGTAACATCTTGGCAAGGACCGCTACATCTCCATGAGAACTCGAGTGTAGTGCTAAATATGCAAGAGTTTGCGTTGCAGGATCTGACTGTAACGTATCGGCAAGACCACTACATCTACTTGGGTATAGTGTTAAATAGATGAGTTCTCACACCATAGGTTGGATAAGAACAAATATTATAAGAAAACTACTAGTCTAAGATTTGAAACATGGAACATAGGAACCGTCATTGGTAAACAATGGAGGTAGTAGATGCGATGATTAGGAGAAGAATTAGTATTTTGTGTGTACAAGAAACAAAATAGGTAGGCGAGAAGGCAAAGATGATAAAGAACTCGGGTTTTAAATTATGGTACACAGGAAAGAGTAAAACAAGAAATGGAGTGGGTATTTTTGTAGATAGTTAGTTAAAGGATGAAGTTGTAGGAATAGTTAGAAAAGGGGATAGAATTATAACTCTCAAGATAATAATGACAAAAGAAACTATGAACGTAGTTAGCGTATATACATCTCAAGTAGGATTAGATGAAGCTAATACAAGAAATCAACGTTTTGGGATGACCTAGATGAATTATTACAAAATATTTTGTTAAATAAAATATTTTTATAGGAGGCGATCTAAATGAGTACGTTGGAGTGAAAAATGAGGAATACGAGAGGGTACATGGAGGATATGAGTTTGGAACGAGAAATGAAGAAAGAAAAATTATAATGAATTTGGGAAAATTATAATGAATTTTGCGATAGCATATGACTTTATATTAGATAATACATATTTTAAGAAAAGAGACTTGGTCATGTTTAAAAGTGGGAATAATAAATCGCAAATTGATTTTATTATGATTAGGAAGAGGGATAGAAAGATTTGTAAAGATTGCAAGGTTATCCCTGGAGAAAGTTTAACTACCCAACATAGGTTAGTATGATATACGCCTCAAATATAGTATCAATAGAAAGAAAATATATATGACTCCTAGAATTAAGTGGTGGAAGTTAAAGGATGAGAAGTAAAATATATTTAAGGAGAAGGTAGGAGGAGTATAAGCATTGAGGGAAATATATGGTGACTCTAATACGACATGAGATAAGATGTTATCAAAGTAGAAAATAATAGCTAAGAGTGTACTTGGTGAGTCAAAAGGGTATGCATTATCAAGTAAGGAATCTTGGTCGTGGAATAAGAAAGTACAAGAGAAAGTGAAGGAAAAATGAATAGTTTATAAGGAATTATATATTTGTAAGAATGAGGAAAACTTTAAAACATATACATTAGCCAAGAAAGAGTTTAAGAAAGTAGTGAATGAAGCAAAGAATGAAACTTTTGAAAGATTATATCGAAAATTGAATACAAAAGAAGGGAAAAGAGACATTTATAGAATAGCTAAAGTGAGAGAAAGGAAAACAAAAGATCTTACCAAAATAAAATGTATTAAAGATGAATGCAATAGGGTATTAGTAAATGATGGAGAAATAAAAGAGCGGTGGAGGAGGTATTTTCATCAACTTTTTAATGAAGGTTTAGGTGACCAACTTAACTTAGGTAATTTAAGTATGTCAAATGAGTATAAAAATTTAAATTTTTATCATAAAATTCAAATTTTAGAAGTAGAACAAACTTTAAATGGGATGCACGATGAAAAAGTCGTTGGACCCGATGATATTCCGATAGAGGTATGAAAGTGCATAAGAAAATAAGATATTGAATAACATATAAAATTATTTAACATGATATTGAAAACGAAAAAATATCTGATCAATGGAGGATAAGTACTCTGATTCCTTTATATAAGAACAAGGGAGACATACAAAATTATGCAAACTATAGGGATATTAAATTAATTAGTAATATCATGAAACTTTGGGAAAGAGTAATAGAAAAAAGATTAAGGAGACCACGATAATCAAAAATTAATTTGGGTTTATGCCTGGAAGGTCGATAATAGAAGTTATACATCTTCTTATGCAACTAATTGAAAAGTATCGAAAGCAAAAATAAGATTTACACATGATATTTATTTATTTAGAAAAAACTTATGATATAGTTTCAAGAAAAATTATAGGAGAATTCTAGAAAAGAGAGGTGTTAGCGTAACATATATTAATTTAATTAAGGATATGTATGAGAATATAATGATCAGAGTGAAAATTTCAGGCGAATTAACTGAAGCATTTCCAATAAAGATAGGATTATATCAAAGATTAGTTCTAAGTTCTTATCTTTTTATATTAATCATAAACGTACTCATTGGACACATTCAAGATACAGTGTCGTGGTGTATGTTGTTTGCAGATGATATTATTTTGGTAGATGAGACACGTGAATTAGTAAATGCTAAACTAGAATTTTGGCGGGAAACACTATAAGTCAAAGGTTTTAGACTTAGTAGAGTAAAGACATAATATATGAAATTTAAGTTTAACAATATTAGACGTAACGAGACAATTATTAAGATAAGAGATAACGAATTACGTGGAATTGAGAGCTTTAAGTATTTAGGATCATTTTTATAAAACGACGAAGGGATTGAGAGAGATGTCTTACTTAGAATACAAACAGGATGATTGAAATGGAGGAGAGCGTCAGATATTTTATGTGATCGTAAAATATCTCTAAAACTTAAAAGAAAGTTCTACAAAATAATAGTTAGACCTATTATATTATATGGAGCTGAATGTTGAGCTATGATTCGAGCACATGAGCAAAAGATAAAAGTTGTAGAGATAAAGATGTTAAGGTGAATGTGTGGATATACGAGAATGGACAAAATAAGAAATGAGAGCATTAGAGAGAAAGTCAGAATAATATTTATTGAGGAAAAATTCCGAAAGACACGTCTGAGATGGTACAAACATATACTTAGATAACCAATAAATACTTTAGTTAAGCGATGTGAAATTATGACAAATATACATATTAAATGAAGAAGAGAAAGAATAAAAAAAGATTTAGTTAGTAATAATAAAATAAAATAAAATTTATTTAAGTATAAATGATGATATAATAAGAGATAAAATTTAATGATATCAAATAATTTATATAATCGGTTTCGTATAAGGAAATAAAATTTAATTATTATTGTTATTATATCTTTCGGTCCTTTATCTGTTTAAATAGGATCTGACTTTTTTTAACCACTCGACTTTAGTAATTGTTCGATATGTTTTAACTCTTAAGCTGTGAAAACGGCTCGACTAAATCGGACACGATCTGCCTTAAATTTTAAAATTATATAAAAAGTTTAAAATATCTTAAATAAAAAAAAGTTTTTTTATTTTATAAAAATAGTAGCTTTAGTTTTTTATTTTTCTATTTTAAAATTTTTTAGATTAGGCCTACATGGACTGTGCTTGAACTGGGTCCTGGCAATTGATATTAATATTACACGTCACAAACACAAATAAAGAGATAATATAGGAAAATTTTCAATTAATAAATCTGTTATTGAGAATAATGTTATCTCGTGCACCCCATATGTTCCATGTACATGAACTATAATTTTTTTTAAATAAAGAATTAAAAAATTAGGGTTTAATTTTTAGAATTTAAAATTTAACTTATAATATTCAAGTTAAAAAAATACAAAAAAGAAATTACATGAGATATGCATCGGAGGTGAGCAGGATAACATTTATATATATATATATATTATCCTGCTTATCTCTACGTGTGTATCAAGTATAATTTTTTTTTCTTTAATTTTTTTTAGAGTAAAAGGTTAAGAATTTAAGATTTAATCTTTAAGGTTTAAATTATAGTATTCAAGTTAAAGAAATTTTAACAAATATCAAAAAAAAAATTACACATGGTGTATGAAAGTACTCACAAGAAGTGAGCAGAATAATATTCCTCTCTATATATATATAAATATTATTCTGTTCATTTCTCGGTATGCATCTCGTGTGTTTCAAATATATATATATTTTTCTTTATTTTTTAAGCAAAGAGTTAAAAATTTATAACTTAGTTTTTAAGATTTAAGATTTAGATTATAATATTTAAGTTAATTTTTAAAATATATATATATATTTAAAAAAATTATACATGATACGTATGGAGGTATACTAGAGGTGAGTAAAATATTATTTCTTTATATATATATATATATATATATATTTTGAAATTTAGGTTTGAGTTTTAGATTATTGATTATAATATTTAATTAGATTATTAATTGTAATATTTAAGTTGAAGAAATTTTAAAAAAATTATCATAAGATGTGAGTGATGAGATAGGTAGATAATGATTATATATATATATATTTTAAAATGATCAAATTATCAGTAATTTTAACTAAAATTATTATATAATTATTTTCTCCTTAAATCTTAAATTTTAATAAGCAAATATACATTAGAAAAATATTCGAGTTCATTTAAATAACCAAATGACTCAATTATATTTATATAACAATTTATATCATATTTTTTTTTCTTAGTCTATGTTATTTTTTAAATTTATATATTCAATAATTTTAGTCAAAAGTATTAGATAAATTTAATAATTTTGACGAAATTACTGAAAGGTGATTAATTATAATAGTTATTCTGAGAATTCGGATTAAAAAAAATAGAAGGTCCTTCCTCGGGCAAGGGGAGAAGAACAATGAAGATTTTTATATATTAACTTGGATTTTAATTTCTCTTCATTTTCGCCGCCGCCTTCAGCTTACACGTCTCCGAGAACACGGAGGAGGAGGGTTCGGTCCTTCCTTGTCGCGGCCGCCGGTCAACCTACTAGTTTAACAGCCAACCAAGGGTCGGTGGCGCTGCCAGATCTCACCCATGTCGAAGAAGTAGCCGCTGTTTGGGGGAATAGATCTGACCAGGAAACAAGGAGCTCCAGTGATACCAGGTTCTTCAACTCCCTTCCTATCCTTGACTTCCCCTTTCTACAAAAATTGGAAGGAAATTAGCTATGAGATGACTACGATTACTTTCCTTGATTAATTTGCGTCGCTGCAGATTCCAAGATTAGATTTTGTTTTTCTTTGAAATCTGTAATAAAAAATCGCCTAGTCAACTGTTTCTGAAATCCATAAATTCTCTCTCCAAAAGCTGCAGCCTAAAGATCTGCTGTTCTTCCACCTGCGGGTTTTGTGGCGACAAGCTTCAACGATTCCTTCCGTCCGTCCGCCTTCCTCTTCCTCCCGTCTTCTTTCCTCTTCCTTTCGCACTCGTTGGATCTTTTAAGAGTGGGATATGTGAGATAGGCATATCTCATTTAAGCTGAAGAGTCTGACTTAAGGTTAGAGAATGTGGAAGTAGAACATAATCTGTCTTATGTCTTAGCATTTACTAGTTCCTTTGATCAACATGGTCACAAGCCCACAACAAGCAATTATCTGTTTATAAGTGGGCTCCGCATTACTAGTCAATTGGTCTTAGTTTCCATTGACATGTTCTTCTTTAGATCATGTTGTGTTTGGTGGAAAAAAAACTTGAAGTGTTTTGGGTGATAACTCGATCTGCTATCTGATGTTATTTTTGTGTTACTGGAGTTGCTGAGCTGTCAAGTGTCAACCAAATAGACAACCATGGACAATGGTGAAATCGAGAGTGCAGATGAGGAAATGCCTTCTCATAGTGGTCAGAAGTACAGGCCAGTATTTTCCCACGAAAAATCAAGGATACAGATGACTTCCATGGAGCCTGGACTTTCTTCAGAGGTACAACTAAAGTGAGTCCACATTGAATTTTCTGTCATTCATCAAGTAGCTTGTGTTGTATGGGTATTGCTTGTCTTTGGCTTATTTTGTTATGCGTTTTTTTCTTTATTATTTGTTCCTGGAAAAGCTCATTATGTAAGCTTAATCTGTCTTTTCCCTCTTTATAATTAGTTTACACTGATACAGAATTAGTTCTATATGATACATGGAAAACAAGTACATTTTATTGATATTTGCATATAATCATCATGGATATAGTTGTAGTCAATATGAAATAAGAAATTAATGTTGCTGAAGAGGCATCCTAATTGACGTTTTAAAAATCCCTAGTAGCTAAAATATTTATAATGAATTATGCATTTATGTAACTTAGCAGAGCGATGAAACAACCACCCATTGTGAGTGTATGCACAGGTTTTATTCTTGTCTGACCTTCTATTGGTCCTTTTGCTGCAGAAGGTGCTTGAGATTGATTCCTTTTACCAAGTTAGCTGAATTCCTTGAATAAGACGAGTCCTCATTGAACAAAGGAACCTAATAGTTGCACTTTACATAGCCCATTAATGTTGTCAGATAGATATTCTTTGATTATGCACTTAATCCTACCACGTGTATGTTTGAATGAGCAATATATAATTGTCAAGTTCAATATTTGGTTGGCATGCATTCAGTAGGCAATTCTTTCCTTTATCATCTGTAATCCTCAATCCAATTTTGACATTTTCTGGCTGAGGCATATGTAATATGACACGCCATATATATATATATATAGTTTGGGTACTAATTGATGACTTCATGTTCACTAAAGTGCTATTTTCATCTTTCTGATGTTTCTGTTTGTTATCTGAACTAGAGCATCGCTTGTCCTAGATTTTGCTATGAATAAACTTGTCCTTCCATTATGGTTTCCCATTCTAGTTGAGTTCATCCACACACCCCTTTTAGATTCTTTCAAGTTTTATGAAACTTGTTATACAATGAGTACCTTTTTTTTCCTTTCCCTTCAATTTTACCGTTTTCTTCATCCTTTACTTCAATATTTTGCTAGTGGACGCTGACATTCTTAGAGGTACTTTGTTATAGAAAAATTCAGATTGCGTCACCGTCAGAGACTGTTTCCAATGTGATAGAAGGGACTTCTCATGGGCACGACGAGCCTAATGACACTCGGAGGGAATCAAAGTTGGAATTATTTGGTTTTGATTCTCTTGTTAATATACTTGGACTTAAAAGGTATGTGGAAGCATTACCATCTGTGGTTCTTGATCATTTGCTTTCAGTTTATTGTGTGTATAATTTTTGTCCAAACATAAATTCTAGTTCTTCCTCTTTAAATTTTGATAACAAGTTGTGAATTTTTTCAATGTTGGATAATCCATTAGGTAGATGCATATTTTTCTGGTTCATTTTTTAATTGATTAAGTCATTTCAGTATGACAGGGGAACAAATTCCGACACCCTCAAGTCCGAGAGATGGTGGCGAGGATATATCCATCACCATTGGACTCCCAAAGGTATATTGGTTAGTTTTTTGGTTATCCAGTGTAATTCCTTTTGTGTACTTGAAACTCTTTGTTGCTTTCCCTATAATTTCCCTCCTTAATCTAATTAATCGATGCCACTAGATATTGGAAAGATAGTTTTTTTTTTTTTGTAAACCATCATTTTATTTAATTTGTTAAGCTGGAACTCTGCTTCTCGTTGTTATCTGTTTTTCCTATTTTCCTTTTCTTTTGGTGCACGATTAGTTCATGCCATGGGATACTGATAAATACCACTACCTAGCACACAATTCTTGACTTTGAGTTAATCAAAATTTAAAACGAATATTCGAGGATGAGGTTCACAAAAGAATCAATGATAATCGAAATAGACAGGCCTAGACTCACAATTAGAGTTTTAAGCCCGTTAGATATCTTAGATGTGTTATTCAAGATAAAGAAGATATTGATGTATGTATCATTAATAGGATAAAAATATCCTACGATAAACAGCGAGTGATTGGAAATTGAAATTGGGAGGAGATTTGAAATCTTGTGTGATTGTCTACCTAGGATTAAAAGATATTATTATAAGAATGTGGTATGATCCATCACATTTTACTAGATGAGAGCGTTGGGATGTCAAGATAGAATACATATAAAAGAGAGATCAGAATGCTAAGATAGATGTCTGCCCTCTTTAGAAAATATTTATAAATATTAGTATCTATGAGAAATTAGTTGTAGCTCAAATAGGAAATGAAATAAGAGAAAATATTGGAGATGGTTTGAATATGTTCAAAGAAGAGCACTAGATTTTACATTTAGAATTGGATCTTTTTCAAGTTAATAGATTTTGTATTTTGATGAGAGTCATTTAGAGTTGAAGGTTTATGGTGTGTAGAGGGAGCCTAAAACAAACTCTAGTTAATGCAACAAGAAATTTAATTAATTTGAATATTATTTAGTTTAGTGGAAGGATGAGATTCATGTAGCCCACCTCAAATACTTTGGAATTACACAGCTTGATGATGATGATTTTATCAAAGCTTGACTGCTATTTATAGGGGTAAGTATCAAAGCTTGATTGTTGTTATACTGGTCCAATATACAGTTGTCTTTTATTATACACTAAGTCAATATCATCTGTAACATATCTGTTAGGAAATGAATTATTCAAATGTGTCCAATTTCCAAACCAACTAATTAACAGAGGTCTTTTAACAATGTGCTCATTGTAAATATCTTTCTAGAGGATTATGAATTTGGCTATAAACAACAAAACAAAAGTGTTTTTTGATGAGTTGTGGAAGCGACAATGTATTCCCTGGAATCTGGACTACTTTTTGTGTCTCTGGACAATTTTCTTTTGTTGGAATCTTAATTTTGTTTCCTGGTGTAGCACTCCTATCTTGTTTTAATTAATTATCCTTGTAAAATTACTGTCATATGATCTTGCTTACATAGAATTCAACGGTAGAATAATAGCAACCTCAAATGTTTGGGACTATCATGGCTTGTTATTGTTGATTTGTTGTATCCTTGCTTGTTTAAGAAATGCCACCATAGTTTTGTAGATACTTGTATTCTGGATTCAGAAAGATTTTGTTCAAGCAGTAATTTTTTATTTATTCTCCATACACACTCATGGTACGTTTTTTTTTTTTTTCTGTTCAGCCCTTCTAGTTTTGGATTGCTGTTCTCCAGTCAATATCTTCTTATGCCACTTTGTATAGAGATCTTTATAGATCTGAAATTACAAATTACTTATCCAAGAGCTGGAATTTAACAGTTTGTTTTTGCAGGTCGCTAGCCCCAAGCTAGGGACCATGATGGGTGTATTTGTACCTTGTCTTCAGAATATCTTGGGAATCATATACTATATCCGTTTTTCCTGGTAAGTACATTCTAATCTGACTCATTTCTTAGATGTTAGTGATAACCTAAGTCACTACCTATTCTTTTTTCTGGTAGATAAATGTCACCTTAATGACATAAATAGAGGGTTCTTCCATTAAACTTGTTGAAGTCACTTCAAAAATCTTCTCTTATTCTACCTTGTTAATCCCACTACTGGAGATTCACTCGTAACAGCTGCATAAGCTTACCTTTTAAAGTTGTTAAAATTGACTGACTAACAACTTATTCCAAACACTTGAGCTTAATAGGAAAGGGACTAGCTAACCAGTGACCCCCCAAAACTCAAGCTCATTAGTAAAGGTATCAATTTATATATTTATATTGTTAGCAGTTCATATCAATTGCCTGGGTTTTATCATAGCAACAGTAAATAATCACACGATAGCAATAATAGGTTCCTGCCCTCCCCTATGCAATGGTCACTCTTGCAAAAAGTCACCCGTGATTTACCTCTCCACAAATGACTATGGGACCGGTCGTGTGGGGCGCCTGGAATCAACGTATAACCTTTAGCCACCAGGATAGAGTAATAGCAAATCAAACTTGTATTTGGTGTTCACGACTTTACCTTTTTTCCTTTCATCCATGTGGATAATTGTGTCCTATTTTTTTTAAACATAAGTATACTATTTAGAAGTGTGATATTTTTAATTTGAATATTACTAGTGATATTTTCTTAAGAAAGCTGAATGAAGGGTTAAGATTCATGTAGCTGACCCCAAATCGTTAGAATAAACACAGCTTGATGATATGATGATATAATAAAAAGGATGTTCACACTTCACAGTGCCACAATTTTATTGATGCCAAAATTTCCCTCTACTATATAGTACTGCAGTGCAGAAAGAAATGCAATTTTCTAGATATATGTTGGTCTATTTTATTTCCTTTTTCATTTGACAGAGATGCATGAGAAAATCAACTACATTGACATTGACATATCCAAGTTTTTGATTAGCTTAGGAGGATTTTATTATTTGTGCCTATTGCTTGCTTTGTTTTTTCTTTGCCAAGGCAAACTGAAGTACTATTGGTGCTTTACTGTTTTGGCCAAATCCCTTTATTTCTAATAATTATTATTTCCAACAACTAACTGGTCCTTAAGAGGAAACATGATGAGGCTTATGTTTGGTTCATGAAAAGGAGGAATGGTTTCTGCTCTTAGAAAACTGTCCATTTTCCAATAATATTTAGGATAATATTTTTTCTGTTTTTTTTTTTTTTTGGAGAAGATCAAACCTCCACATGAAAAATAAATTTTACAGTATAGAGAAGCTATGAAAAAGTGATGGCAATTTTTTTCTCTATATTTCATTAAACGTCTGTTTCTGAGCATTAAGAACAGTTTTGAATGGATATTCATGTTCTGAGTTTGATCCCTTTGCAGCCAGTTTATTGATTTTTGTTCTTTTAATCTGAAAGGCCACATATGAATCATTCACTGCTCTAGTTTGTGATTTAGAGTACATTCGAATCAAGACTCAAGAGAATCTAAAGAAAAAATGAATTGTATTGATTCTTAGTCTTCTCAGTATTAGTTTCATTGCAAAATTATTGAACTCGGTATCTCTGTCATTTTTGTTTAGGATTGTGGGCATGTCTGGGATAGGTGAGGCACTTTTGCTAGTTGCTTTCTGCGGTTCATGCACCTTTTTGACTGGAATATCATTAAGTGCTATTGCAACAAATGGAGCAATGAAGGTGAGCATTGTATTGATTTTTCTGAGTTGCTCATTTCTTCCCAGTATGGTTGGTTATTGAAGGCATCCGATTCTATAGTTTCAGATGTAACACTTAGGTGGAGATTAGGCGATAGAATTCAATATGACGGATTCTATAAGTTTACTAATTTAATCCATTAGCATTGAAGGTGTAAAAGATAGAGAGTCATGAAACTTTCTGCATTAAATTAATTTAGCATTTGGTTAATTTTCGCACAAAAAATATTATTTGTTTTCTCATGAAAAGCCTATTTTCTTTCTCATGCATCCTAGTTAACAAAATGTAGGTTCTTTTAATGATATCTTATCCCGGAAAGACTATCTGCAATTCTTATTATACTGTATTTTATCGATAATTTAATAGTTTTCATTATTTTTCAATGGCTGTATGTCAACATTAAGTATCTCCACCATGACTAGAGGAGGTATGTTGCTCAAACATGCTCAAGAAGCTAGTAATGTTAGAATTTCCAAAATTTCAGAGCAAGTTTGATACTATAATGCCAAAAATTTTGATATCTAAAATAAGTTGTTGATAAACTACTTGCTGAATTGGCTGTACATTATTCAATTGATGTATGTAAAAGATGGAGGAGAGTCATGAAACTTTATGCATTAAATTAATTTAGCATTTGGTTAGTTTTCTCACAAAAAAATTTATTTGTTTTCTCATGAAAAGCCTAGTTTTTTCTCATGCATCCTAGTTAATGAAATGTAGGTTCTTTTAATAACATTATTCAATTGATGCATGTAAAAGATGGAGGAGAGTCATGAAACTTTATGCATTAAATTAATTTAGCATTTTGTTAGTTTTCTCACAAATAAAATTATTTGTTTTCTCATGAAAAGCCTAGTCTTTTTTCTCATGCATCCTAGTTAACGAAATGTAGGTTCTTTTAATAATGCCTTAGCTCAGAAAAAATATATGCAATTACAATGCCAAAAATTTAGATATCTAATAAGTTGTTGATAAACTACTCACTGAATTGGCTGTACATTATTCAATTGATGCTCATATTATAGGCAACCTGTAAAAAGCATTACTAATCCTTAACATATATCATGATCCATAATTAAACAATCCTATCTTTAGATGAGTTTTAGATTTGTTTCATCAAGACCATAATGCTGAACTGCTGGTAAGGGTCGACATTATAAGCAAGAATATGGAATATGCTCTTTAGTTAAGTAAACAACCACTAACATCCTAGATCAGTTAATACAATTAGTAGATACTAGTATTTGCACCAATACTAAAACAATAGTAATACAAAATTTATAAAACCTAACCCACATGACAAAACTATAACATGCAATGTTTTTATTGTCACAATATCCATCACATGACATAAAAATGTACATATTGAGTTTTAATGATAGGATATGTGAATGAAGGAGATTTTGAATATCTGGAGTCTAAGCTTGTATTGTCTTGGCCTTAGAACTAATAAATCTCATGGTCACACTCATGAGGCTTTAAAACAATTATATGACCCTTTGTAGGGAAATTTTTTGTAGTCTGCTTTATCCAAATTTATAGGATGCCCGCTTAGAACCATTTCTTTGACTTGTTTCTGAAGTCCTTGGTATTAAGAAATTGTATGTTAATATCACAAAAGGGTCATTTTTGTAACCTTAGATCTTCTTTATGAGATTAATATTTCAGAACTAGGCATTTTCACATATCCTGATAAAAGTGTGAGAAAAAGGAAACGTCAACTGAAATGTCAAAGTCCATTCTTGAGGCTCATTGCTTCTGTGATCTGTTTACTTTCTATCACCATTTTGTTAGAAAACTTCAGTACATAATGAGTTGGTTCATTAATTTTGTTCAGAAATGAGATATCTATTGGACTAAGGTTGCCTCTATAACCTTTCAGAAGATGAATAGCTGACTATGCAGAATATTTCTGTACCATTTAAAATGGATTATGATGATTCAGGAGTAAAATGAAGAATTGTGCTATCACTATAAATTGAGAAATTGGTGGTACTGGTTGCTGTCAAATTTTCCTTGCACTTCTCCATAAGACTTTGGTTTCCAAATAAGTGAAGTGCCAAGTATGCTAGGTTGGAAGAGTTGCTAAAAAAAATCGACCAAAATCACAGTAGTGGCTTTGATACTCAGACTTATTTCTGTATGGGGCCTTTGTTCAATTCATAACTAGCTGGATTGTGTTTGATGAACTATTGTATTCTTGTTAGTTCTTCTGCTAATAATAATGGTCATATCATGTTGTTTTTCATATTCTTTGACTTCAACATTCAGGGTGGTGGGCCATATTATCTCATCGGTCGAGCTTTGGGACCAGAAGTTGGAGTTAGTATTGGATTATGCTTCTTCCTTGGTAATGCAGTTGCTGGTTCTATGTAAGTCTACCTTGTGGCTATCATCATATTTCTTGTCTTTCCTTTAGCACATTCAAGTTCATTTAAAATTATATTTCTTTTATGCAAAGATTTACAAGAGATCTTTGTAATGTTCAAGTCTTCTTATTGACTATTAGATTGTTACTGCATGAACTATTAGACGCTTAGCTAATGGTAAGGATCCACTTAAGTTCTTATATTTTTGCAAGGTAACCTTACATGAGTATGCTATTTGTAAATGGAATAGTGCATTTGTACCTTGTGTTTTTTTTTTACCGGAACGATATGGTTTCGGTACCGTATCGTGCCATGCCGATATGATTTCGGTATTTTTTTTAAATATAAAATATATCAACTAAAAATAAAATAGAAAAATAATAATTTTTTAAAATAGAAAAAATAAGGGATCGCGGCACTCCCATATGGTAAGTAAATAAATAATTTATTATATATTTTCAGAATTAAAATAAATAAAATATATAATTAATAAGGTAATTTTTTTAGGTTTTAATTAAGCCTATTAAGGTTATCCCTACTGTAGCTAGGGTTTAAACGAGTCCGAGGATCGCGACCTACCGCCCCTCCCCCCATGCCCTTGTGCCGGTCAGCGGGATAGATGATAATATTGATGCAGCATGAAGAACAAACAACCGTAGGCATAGAAAATTTAACTAACAAAAGTACTTAAAATTTATTAATTGGAAGATCTCGTAAATGAAGTGGTTAGAGCTTTTTTCTAAAGGCCTCAACATTCACCTATTATCCCATGAAGTTAATCAAGAAATAATCTATCCTCTAATTATTTGGTAAACAAATGGCTAGTTACTACAATAATTTATCCTACTAATATAAATTTTTGTGCTTTGTCTTGATCACTTTAAAATAAAATTTACAGCTTTATGAAAACTTACAAAATTTAAAACCTTTTACCTTAGAGATTCCAAATTGAACTTTCTAATTTAAAATTGCATTGTCTCCCCCCTTCAAGGAGAATTCTGGCAAATTGTAGATATCATTAAATTAAGGCATTATTTCCAATGAATGAGGAATAACTGCACATCCTTTGAATCTTAACCTTTAAGGAGCATGCTAATTAGGGATTTTATTTTATTTTATTTTGTTGGGCCGGAGCTACAGTTTTGTTTGAAAACCTACAACTAAGAAAATTAAACAAAGTAATTTTCTGATGAACACATTTATCGAGATGATCTGAGTCTATCTGTTGCTGATGTTGTCATGCACAAATCCCGATATGTCAGGTGAGAGGTCTGCGTTCAAGTATGTATTCTCTAGAGGGTTGGATTGGATCCAAACTTGGAAGACTAACTTGGCTTACATGCTCATTGAGGAGAGATGAAGTCAACTTTAGGTGCAATTAATGTGATCGGACCAAAGTTCTGTTTCTGCTATCTTGGTGTATTTACATGTGTTTTTTCTGATCATTAGATTCAAGTGTCATTTTAGAATCAGTTTCCCATCCTTTGCTAAAGGAAATTTCTTTTGCGAGTAATCATTTGATACTTCCTTTCTTTTCAGGTATGTCCTGGGTGCTGTGGAAACTTTCTTAGATGCTGTGCCAAACGCTGGATTCTTTAGAGGTAAACTACTCAGATGGTTGTCTTTTTTGTATTTTGTGTGCATGCTCACTTTTTGTGTGTGTGTGTGTGGGTGGGCGCATGTTAGATTTTCAATGTATCATATTTGTGCCAGCTAGTTGTGCTTAAGAGATTATTTAAGGGATAAGAAATGCCAAGGGGGAGACTTAAGCTTGTTGTTGAAGCAATGAAGAAAAACATCCTATGCAATACATCAAGCTGATAGCGGTGACTAGCTATGTAGCAAGTTATTAATGCCATATAAATAATGTAATATAAAAAAAAGTCACAGGAAATAATAAGATCTTATACTTTATCAAAAAGATTCTTGACTTCAGTAAACCCCTGTGTATCTGTTAGCCTTTTTGGTTGAATGGCAGAGTGATCCTATCTAAGAATGCACTTTAAAGTCATCTGTTGAACTAATTTGAGTCATCCAAAACTAGGGGTAGGGGATAGGATTCATATTGTCAATATCAAATGTGTAGGAGTTGTGACGTACAGAGCTTGATGATAATGAAATGTTTGGGGGCAAACAACTTAATAATGATATATTGATTAAGATGATGACAATGATGATTAGGAAAAAATCTGAGTGACAATAAGTGTAAGCACCCATGGTATCATAGTCATAAGAATCGCCTACAAGATAACACTGACAGTGAGCTATAAAAGTAGAAGGTTGGATCAGGTAAGTGAAACTGTTAATCTCTCATAAGTGGTCTGATGCATTGCTAATTGTAACTGATTCAGGGCATGCCAATGAGAAGAAGAGGTTGATGATTGGGAAGACAATGGAGGAAATAGAGGGAAAATAAGTAACATCTGTAAAAGTGTTGTGTGAAGAATAATATAGCATATCCAACCAAAAACAAGAAAATTGAATACAGAAAAGTGGACTGCCATAGCATAGATGCATTGAAAGGGAGATATACCATCATGCATAGCAGAAGATATTTTTGAGCTTCTGGCCAAGATGAAGCACACAATCTAGACAAAAGATTGATGTAGGGATTTTGTAAAGAAATGAATTGTGTCCAGATTTGTTTGTTCAAATCAGAGTTGGTGACTAAACAACAGTGTAATGCCTGAAAGATGCCACATGTATTCCACTAGTAAGGTTTGTGAAATCACTTTGATAATGGGATTTGCATATATATATATATATATATATATATATCAATCTCATTGGTGTTAATCCTTTTGAATAAACAAACAAACAAGCCTTGAGCATGAAAAACTAATTGATCATCATGCACGTACGAGTATCACCAATGCACTAAAATGCGAATAGACAAAAACAGCAAGTAAAGAAATAGTAGAAGCTTACAAGGGAGAAGTGGCATAGGGGTGCATGGTGGCATCATTACAAACTTTGATGCTGAAAATCATGCTCTGCTCCTTTTATCTAATGTTTTCATGAAAAACAAATCTGATTCTTTGTTTCTTATGGTGTTATTCACTCTAGTTGTAAAAGTGTTCATTTCTTCTTAATATTTGCTTATATGCATAATTTGATAAATTTGTTCCTTGGGGTTTTCTTTTTACAGAGTCAGTAATGGTAGTCAGCGATAGTACAGCAACTAATGGTACAACAACTGAAGTTGTAACTACTGTGTCTACTCCTAGTTTGCATGATCTGCAAGTTTACGGAGTAATTGTTACTATACTTCTATGCTTCATTGTGTTTGGTGGTGTCAAGATCATAAACCGGGTAGCTCCAGCTATCTTAATTCCTGTACTTTTTTCAATTTTCTGCATATTCATTGGAATATTTTCTGCTCCGAGGAGTAATGCTTCAAGTAAGTTCATTTGTTGTACAGTTCTCTTGTCCATATGATTATTAGTGTTGACTTGGACATAGGGTTGCTTCCTGTCATCATTTTCCAAATTCCTTTTTAACCTCTCATCCAGATGATGCTTTCTTTTTGGAGTTTGGCGCAGGTGGCATAACAGGGTTGAGAGCACAGACATTTAGAGACAATTGGAGTTCTGCTTATCAGCGCACTACCAATGCTGGAATACCTGATCCAGAAGGATCTATATATTGGAACTTCAAGTAAGCATAGATGCACTTCTTTTCTTCAGAGCAGAGGTTTTATCAGGTGAAACAGAGGTTATTCACCCCAAGTGTAGATAGATCTTTAGAGAGAGATGCACTTACATCCATGTTATAGTTGTGAGCAAGTTCACCACTATATAGGCTGAATCTCAATCCAATAGCTTACGAGAGCTGGCTACCAATTTTGGTTATCTTTAAGTTATAACTAATTCTGAATTGTGTAATGTATGGCCCAATTTTCTCCAGGGATGAAAAAAACTACTAAGAAAAACAGAAGAAGAAAATCATTGGAAAAGGATAAATAAATATTTCCTTAGTTTGTATTTACTTGCAGAGAAAGAAAGTAGAGTTTCCGTTATGTCTCTTTCCTTAGAGGAAGGAAAGATTGAGGGAAACTTAATTTTCAAAAATTTATTCCTTAAAATCATATTAAAAATATAAATCACATATAGATTTGTAAAAACATAATTTTTAATATGTTTAGGTCAGATTTGAGCTCTATTACACACAAATAGTGCTTTTCCACCCAAATTGGAAGCAAATTTGGGCCAAATTGGGGAAAGAATTTTCGGATGTTTCTTCCATCTCTGTCAAAGGAAACAAGAAAAGGGAGGTTGGGGAAATCTTTGAGCCGCCTTATTCTTGTTTGAGTTTCTTTTTGTCACAGGAAACATGACCTTGAAGGCTTATATACAAATGGCATTTAACAATTATATGATGGTATGTTGATGGACCAAATCCAATGCAACTTATGATTTTCAATTACACAATATGAACTTGCCTTATGTGGTAATTGCTGTTTTTGATTTTATGAATGTTGCAAAACCAAGATAGTGGGACAGCCAGCCTGTCATTTACCCATCCAAATATAAAATGTTGCAGTTCCAATTGATGAAATAAGTTGTGTTTTGAACATGTGAAGTAGGGAGTTGTAAAATTTATTCAAGTTTCAGATGTTCATTACTCTATTTGGTAGTTTCGTACATTTTCTTAGGGAAATTCACAAGGAACAATATGAGATGGGATCACATTTTAATTTAGCTAAAATTCTGCAAGTGGCTCACTAAGCATGTTTACAATTTCAACTTCTTTTTCTTTTTGTTTGGTGCAAATATTTCAACTGTTTCCTTATGTATATTTTATTTTTCTGTCCTTCAGTGCATTGGTAGGTCTATTCTTTCCTGCTGTAACAGGAATTATGGCTGGTTCAAATCGCTCTGCGTCATTGAAGGATACACAGCGCTCTATTCCTGTTGGAACATTAGCTGCAACACTTACCACCTCTTTCCTATATTTGATATCAGTACTTCTGTTTGGAGCCTTAGCCACAAGAGATGAGTTGTTGACCAACCGGTACAAGCATTTTCTTCTAAACCTCTGACTACTTCAAATGCTGTAAAAATAAATGCTATAAAATGACTAGTTTGTGAATATTTCCCAAACTTAACTGAAAATTTGAAACCTTAGTGTAGCTTTCAGTACTACCAGCTGTAGGATATGAAATGGATTGATGAATCTACTGATGAAATAATCCCATATATTGCACTTAACAAAGATACTCAACTTATATTTTCTCATATATTAGTGGACATCTTAAATGATTAGCTAGGATGCATATAATTACGGCTTATATAATGATAACTTTGATAAAGTTATTTTGAACTTTATGGAGGTGTTTATAAGATAACCTTGATCTTATGTGACATGTATTAGCTAGGATGCATATGATTACAGCATATAGAAAAAATAACTTTGATAAAGTTGATTTATTGTGGCCTTATGGAGGTGTTTATGAGATTGCTGTGGTCTTATGCAACATGGACTTGTGGTTTATTGTAGATTGACGATGATGATATTTAATCTTAGGAGCAATATTTAAATTTTTTGTCCCAACGTACTGGTGACATTCCAGTTGGTATAATCACTAACAGTGACAGATAATCGATTACACTATCTCATTTTCTGGCTTCATTCCAAACATCATTTTTGATGTTTTAATTGTTAGAAAACAATTATACCATGTTCAGATTAACTGAAATGGTATTTAAAAATAGAATATAAAAAAAATCCAAAGTAGAAATAGCCCTTGTTTTCTTGGAGCCACAGCTTGACAGTAGTCTGAATTTCCCATCCGGAGTTCATCTTAAATAAGCTAAATGTCCCAAATTTTGAAATTGTACTCTATTGGCAGGCAGATGCTATTTCGCCTGCAATACTAAACTATCTTGTGAACTTGTAGGACTAACTGGTAATTCTCACTCAATATGTTTGATGAACTTATCATCTTCTGGATATCTAACTTGTCTATTAATATATTATTAGTGCACCACCAATCCATCACCAGATTGTCATTTGTGCGAAGGAGGAATCAATTAGATCTGCTTTGTTCTTATTGGTATTCGTGGAATTATTCTTCCTGACATAAAACAAAGTACTTATAAATATAAATCAATAAAGTTCTAAGAGTTACTTGGTGCCTTACTGCATTGACTGATCATTGCTAAACTTTTACTAAGGTTATCAAATGCCTGATGGCACGTATGCCCTTCTCTTATGGTGTTTACTGTCGAATTAGATGTTTGCTTATTGGTTAAAATGCTAGAGTGTGTAGTAAGTTCTCACAGGTGGGAAGATTACAGCATTTTGGAAAGTGAGATTGAAATACATTTTTGAGCTTTCAATCTTAGTTCTTAGTAGAATGTGAGTTCTTTTAGTGTATTGCTCTGGTGTATGCTTTTGATGAGAATATATGTGGTCTTCTTTGTTTTATTTCCTTTTCGGAGTTGCTGATTCAGATTCTGTGTAGGCTTCTGACTGCTGAAGTTGCTTGGCCTCTTCCAGCAATTATATATGTGGGGATTATTCTTTCCACTTTGGGTGCAGCACTTCAGAGTTTGACAGGTGCACCACGCTTGCTTGCTGCAATTGCAAACGATGACATTCTTCCTGTTCTCAAGTATTTCAAAGTTACAGAAGGAGGAGAACCTCATCTAGCAACTCTCTTTACAGCCTTAATTTGTATTGGTTGTGTCGTAATCGGGAACTTAGATCTAATCACACCTACTATTACTATGTTCTTCCTTCTATGTTATGCTGGAGTTAATCTATCTTGCTTTCTTCTGGACCTACTTGATGCTCCTAGCTGGCGTCCTAGATGGAAGTTTCATCATTGGAGCCTTTCACTTCTTGGAGCATCGCTTTGTATTGGTATGTTAATATTTTCAGATTTAGGTGCATTCTAGAGTTCAGACCTTTCCTTTTTTGCTAAGAAAAGCTATATTATATGAATTAATACCACCTGGTATAAGATTTTTCACATTTCTAGATAGTAGATTCACAATTTTTTCTGTCGTTGCTGCTTCTATTAATGGAAATGTTAACAAAACGCTGATCCCTTGGAGTTGGAGCTTATGCGGCTGTTTGATATATAGGACATGCAGGGAATAAATATTTTGTTCAATAAATATGTTTCCTCCTAAAAGTTCTTTATTTATCCAGTTATCATGTTCCTTATCTCCTGGTCATTCACGGTGGTGGCTCTGGCACTTGCTGGTCTCATATATTATTATGTGAGCATAAAGGGGAAGGCTGGAGATTGGGGGGATGGGTTCAAGAGCGCCTATTTTCAACTGGCTTTGCGTAGTCTTCGATCTTTAGGAGGTATGTTTATCTTTGATTCCTCCTTATGATGATTTGAAGACCGTATTAAAACATGGAAATGACTTCTCATTGCACCAGAAACTGTGAAATATTGTGTATGCATTAGTATGAAGCTTTTGATATTAAATTAATGCTGCAGATTTGTTGGGTCACCAAATAAATTATAAACTGAAGCATTGTAGGTTTTTTGTGTGACTTCGCTAGTGTTTAACTGGAACTGAACATGTTTAAAGATATAATATATGCTCTCATCTGAGCAAGGCATTTCATGTCATAACTTGAATGATCCTTCCAGGGTTTTGTATCATTTTACATTTCATCCTTGAATCCGGTGTCAAAATACCAACTTCTCTACGTACCAACTAATCCTCCTGTCCTCTCAAGCATTCCTATTTCAGACTTCCTCACCCCTAAGAAACCAAAGAAATGTTTGAAGAGTTGAGAGATCACACATGCCTTTGGTGCACTAGATAGGATTAAACACCGGTTTAGCACCAGTTACATCCTACCACCTCAAACAATGCACTTGGTACTTCTAGAATATGGGATAACCTCCACTATAAAGCCACACGATAGGATCTTCGTCTCCCTCACTAGAATGATCCAATCACACTAATAAAGATAAGGGCAAGTAATGTGGTTCGACATAATTATATATCCACGAGTGAAATCAAATCTAATATAAATTGTGTGCAAAATTCAATAAAAACTGGGCAATTGATGTCCACCTCTTTCTCAATACTCCCCAAACTCAACTTTCAATGCCAATGGAGAAAAGTGGAAAACTCTACTTTTCATTACCTCTAGTGCTTTTCGGGCACCAAACTTTCTTCTCTAGAAACATCTTGATCTCCTAGTAATGCACCCCGCAACTCCTCCTAGGTTTTGGAATGCTCATTGTAGTCCTAGTTGTCATCGTGAAAAACATGCTGAAAGTCATCCAAAAAATACTAAAATAGGACTTATTTGGTACTTGGACTCTAGCCGGGATTATTCTGTCCAATATGTTGTTGAACCCAACATGAAGTATTCAGAAAAACTATGCCTACAAAAAAAATTTAAGACTTTATTGGACAAGGAGCCATTCTTTTCACAACGTAGTCTAGAGCCCTTTTAATGAAAATCATCCCAAATTCACAGTTATTTAAGTTATGTGGTTATCTCTGGCTGCCTAGTTTACTGTCAAGTACCACATCTGTACCCAAGTGCTCAAATTACCATTGCACATGTATATAATTATCAATAGGTTTTAAATACTGGGTTTCAAATTAAATTCCAAGTGTAAAGCATTATCTGGGACTTGGGGAGCAATGTGGGATTTGACATCTGATTAGGATACCCATGTCAACGGAGTTAATGAAGGGTATAATTGTGTACTCAATTCAATTTCTAATTGTAGTGCACGTGTAAAGTTTTAATAGATTATTGGAGTGACTGATGTAATAATTGTTTGCGAAGTAGGCAGGCCATCTCAGATAATTAAGTGAGCTTTGACAATTGGTTCTATAGATTTTAAAATTGAAAGTCCAGGGCACATAAACACCTGTAGGTTTAGGTTATTGCATAAGATATAACTTTCTATCCTCTGAAATGCCTATACTATGGGTGATTTTAATTATGAATTAACTTATAAAAGATCTCTTATTGTGTTTGTTATTTTGCTCCCTCCAGCAAACCAGGTACACCCTAAAAACTGGTACCCTATTCCTCTCATCTTCTGCCGGCCTTGGGGAAAGCTGCCAGAAAATGTTCACTGTCATCCCAAGCTTGCAGATTTTGCTAATTGCATGAAAAAGAAGGGTCGTGGGATGTCAATCTTTCTGTCAATTATTGATGGCGACTATCATGAACTGGCTGAGGATGCCAAGACTGCTTGCCGTGAGCTGAGCACTTACATAGACGACAAGCGCTGTGAAGGAGTAGCTGAGATAGTAGTTGCTCCAACTATGGCTGATGGTTTCCGTGGTGTTATTCAGACTATGGGACTTGGCAACCTTAAGCCTAATATTGTGGTTATGCGATATCCTGAGATTTGGCGTAGGGAAAATCTCACAGAGATTCCATCAACATTTGTCAGCATTATCAATGACTGCATCATTGCCAACAAGGCGGTCGTGATTGTCAAAGGCCTTGATGAATGGCCTGGTGAGTATCAAAAACAATATGGGACAATTGATCTCTACTGGATCGTGAAGGATGGGGGACTTATGCTTCTGTTATCTCAGCTGCTTCTTACAAAAGAGAGCTTTGAGAGCTGCAAGATTCAGGTCTTCTGTATTGCAGAAGAGGACACAGAGGCTGAGGAGCTGAAGGCTGATGTTAAAAAGTTCCTTTATGACCTCCGCTTGCAGGCTGAGGTGATTGTGATAACAATGAAGTCATGGGAGGCCCAAATTGAGGGTGGGATTCAGCAGGATGATTCAATGGAAGCATTCACTAGTGCACAACGCCGAATTGCTGCCTACCTAGCTGAAATGAAGGAAACAGCCAGAAAACAAGGAACGCCACTGATGGCCAGTGGAAAGCAGGTGGTGGTAAACGAGCAACAGGTGGACAAGTTCCTTTACACCACCTTGAAGTTGAATTCAACCATACTGAGGTACTCAAGGATGGCGGCAGTTGTGCTTGTCAGCCTCCCACCACCACCGTTGAACCACCCGTCCTACTTCTACATGGAGTACATGGATCTCTTAGTTGAGAATGTGTCGAGAATGCTGATAGTTAGGGGATACAGGAGAGATGTTGTTACCCTCTTTACATAGATTTACTCGATTTACACTTCACACTTAGTTGCTGGTCACATGACCTTGTAACCAAAAATATCAGCTTGCAAGGTTATCCTTGTGTTTCATAAATTCAGTCATTCCGTTATTCATTCATTGAACCTGATGTAAACTGCAGTGTGTTTTCAGTAAATCAGTCATGTACAACTGCCAGCTTGATTTTGCGCATTCTGGTAAAAAAAAAAATGGTTACAATTTTGCAAACTCTGAAACGTTGTGATATTTGCATAGCTTTGGAAAAAGAATCCCGGTGGACTTCGAGCAGAGCACCCAGTCGGCTGAGGGCGAGGGCCGAGTTGACTGGGGACGGAAGGAAAGTCAACTCCTGGTTGACAGCCCAAATAAATTTTTTAAATGGTGACATTCTTTTAAAAGAACACTTCTAAAATTAGTTATTTTAAATTAAACTTAAACACCAGCTGCAGATTAGCAGAAAGTAAATCCATAGCTTCTCAAGCAGATACTAAACTTATCGAACATCAGCAAAGACGAGCTCACAATGTCCACAAAACCGCCAAGTAAAACAAAGATCCAAATTCCTTGTAATCTTTCGGTGAAAACAGTTTGTTATCAAACATGAAATATCCAACGTGCCAAAAGTATTTGTAGTTTTGATTTTTCTCTTGGTTTATACTACAAAATGAACATATTTCGGATTCAGATTTTTTAATAATAATAATAAAACATAATAATTCAGTTCTTTTTTGCTTCAATTATAACATAACAATTGAGATTCTTTACATTGAATAAAAAAAACAAATTATACACCTAACGATATCATTCAAAGCTGAACATAGTGCTGATCCCCAAGCCTTCGAGACCCATTTTCTTTAAAAAAAAAAAAAATCTATAAATACACTGTTTAAGACTACTAAGGCTACATGATGACGACTACATATGAACATAATGTTGCTATATACATGCCCACAATTTGCTACAACAAATAGATAACTGTCGATGAAAGTACAATATTGACTACATTCAGATTCCTACTGAGAATCATTTAAGTTACCTTCTTGGATCGACGGACTCCAACTCCGGCATCCAATATCAACCATACAGATTGATGGATACAATTTGGGTATCCATCGACTTTGCTCCAAGCCAACACTTATTCCAGATTGGCGTGAAGACAAGAAACTTTACAGACATCGCAATAAAGAGCAAGCCATGCTCTTTCGCTAAAGCTTCCTCCATTGAAGCAACTTAGAGACTTACAACAACCTGCATTCAAAAGCCATCAGTCATTTTATGGTCCTAACATCAGAAAGATCACTGTAGCAGTGAAAGACAAGTGGCTTGCCACAAAGAGGAAGCTTCCATTCGGAGTAGATATTGACGATAATATATGGAAAACAAGAAATATCCATCAATATATTCTAGATTTTCTACCGTTGAAAGTCATCAGGTACCAAAGTAGAAAATGATATCGATACTCTCATTTGGTGCCAAAAATGTAGAAAAATGCCAGCATAAACCAATTGTCAAGTATTTGGGGTCAACTACAAGAATCATATACAATGATTCACCTATATGAAATACTATATCATTAGCAACATTAGATTTTGTAGATTAATTTTTAATTATGTCAAGTAAGATTTTTTTTGGATCTGCCTTTTACACTTTTTAACTTCAATTGATTTAATTTGTCTATGCAGAGTAATTGAGCTCCTTTAAAGTGCCATAATATTAGAGCCAAACTCCAAAATAAAACCAAGAATCCACCGTGGTTTCTTTTGTAACATAGATAAGCCGATGTCTTGGAAGCTTAATATATCAATTCTAGATACATGGATCGATCACGGACTCCAAAGTCAAACAGGTATAAACTTGAGGGGATTAGAAGAACCATTCAATTTTTTTTGCTCTGGTAATTCAACCAAAGGCTGGAAAAAGGACTAAAAACAAAACAATTATATGAAAGTAAAAGAATGAGTGACTTGCACATCCATGTAATAAACTGCTCTCCAAGAGAAAACCCGATAAGAGACATCTCAACATATACATACATATATTAGGTGGATTTACCTCTAGAATGCAAAGATGATAGCTTGCAAGGCAAGAATGCATGCCATTAGTATGGCAGTACTGCTGTTCTTAGTCCTGCTGCAATCTGAGACTGAGGGTATCTATCAGATATATGTAATTAGCTTGGTCAGTCCAGAATAGCACCAATAGCCTCAAGGAAGATATGTAATGTATACCTCAACATGTTATGAAGAGACTCAATTCAAACTGTCGTTTGATCAGGACTGCTACCTCGAACAAACTGTGGTGATCGGGCAGGAACTGCAATGTGCGGTGGAGCAGGGATTTGTACTGTCAGTCCTGAAAAATCCAACAAATGTATGGTGCTAATAATGAGAAAAGGAATGCAACAAAAACAAAAATCAGTGATATTTTTATTACTCTCCTTGTTAACAAGCTCAGAAAATTTTTAAAAAGGAAAGTAGTGTATGTTTACTACTCCCAGATCTCAGATGTTTTAAGTCTAAATCATGCAACAAAGTGTATACAGGTCTCAGATGCTTCAGTTGCTCATGCATTGAGATAAAATAATTGCCAAATTCAAGTTGTGCTTCGGCGTGAATAATCCATAATGTAATCTACCCAACCAGTGTGGTAAAAGCTAATCCATTAATATCATGTTGCTTTCTTTCTGTTTTTTAGGACAATAATTTTGTTGCCTGACAAAAAAAGGATACAAAAAGGGGGGGAAATCTTTGGGAAGAAAATATACCAGCTGGATAGGGTGATTGAATCATAGATCTTGGTCCACCCAGCATTCCATTGACATGTTGTCCACCCAATTGCCCAACTGGATGAGCTGGTAGTGCATACCCTTGAACTGCTGTGTAACCAGGCCCAGCAGGGATGGGCTGTCCAAATTGATCAAGAGGGTAGACAGCTGTGTTTACAGCTCCAGGATAACCATAAACTTGAACGTAATGCTGCCCTGTATAAGAATTGTATAAATTCTGCAAGGAAAGATATCAAAACTCACAAAGATGGTTGCAGAATTCCCCAAACAGTGCCTAATCTACAAAGAATTGAGATGATCTGAGATCAGAACCTGTGGATAGGTGTACTCCGGTCCATACAGATTGTAACTGTCAAAGAAAACCAACAAATCCTTTGAATGTTAAACCTATGAAAATTATTTTAATATGGATAAAACTTATTCTGGGCCATTACGAATCATAAGATATCTTTGGAGTTTCAAGAAACATTAATTTTATGTTGAGTTCATGAAGAGCAAAAACAAAAATTATTTTTTAACTAGTCCATCGTAGGATGTGCAAATCGCAACAGCATTTACATTGATGTCATCAATTAAATCTTATATTAAAGGATATCCATAATCCCATAAACTCACCTGTATGCAAGTCAAAGGCCAATCATTTATAATTCCTGTCAACACCTAAGTTTTAACAAATTATAATACTAGGAATTAAATCATAGCTATTATTCTGCATCACTCACCTAGAGACTAAAACCAGCAGGATATACTTTAGGGGATTTGATATGTTTGCTAAAACATATAGTGATATTTGCAGCTCAAATTTATATAGAACTGCACATGCAGAATTTTAGAAACATTTTCCAATGTTGGAAATGGAAGCCTACAACATCAATGATCTTGTCACCAGTTAACCACAAAAGGATCTCAAAGACACAATCAGGAACCCCATAGATTGATTGGATATCACCAATTACTACTCACAAAACACAGGAAACACACTCTCTAATGCTGAGTCTGATAACATACATATGGATATTGTTAACACGGTAAAAAGTGTGTCTATTTTTTTCCACTGAATCATTGGTGTTTGATTTCAACTGAACTTTCTCAACCCTCACCAAACAGACTCTAACAGCCAACAATATATGCATTTATATTCCCGATTTCTATTAAGGCTAATCTTAAGTAGCAAAAGTAAAGTTAGGATATCAAACAAATAATTGATTCAAACAAACAGAGAGTATTAACTTTTTTTTCAGCTCCACAAAAAATCTTAAGTGATAATGGTGCTTATCCATCAACAAAATCAGTCTTTAGAAAGTGACCTAGTAGCACAGGAAATCAACTTAAGCATAAGATATCAAGTTATCAAGCCAAATATCAGTATTTTACTTCTTAATAAAAACATGGTCACTGTTCTGAAATGATCCATAAGATCTACTAACCTATATGGTGGGTATGATAATCCTTCTTGGTAGCTGAATGGTACTGATTGTTGATGAGCAGGGCTTCCAACATATGGCCCTCGCTGAACTGGCACACCTCCATAGTAGATGCCTGACCTTGGGTACACTATAAAGTAATCAAACAAATAAATCAACATTCAAGTGTAACATGCCATGCATAGAATGGCTATAGAAGAATAGGAGGAAATGTAAAGAATGACATGATAAACTTTACATTAGATAAGTCATGTGACACCAGATTGAGAAAGAAAATATTTTTCCTTGAGAGAAGACAATGAAAACTTTCACAATGCGAGAATAATAACATATTATAGGGAGTTTACCACCAAGGGATGGGAAAGGCCGTGGCCGACCAAGTGAAGCCAAGTTACAGTTCGCCCGTCTGCCATCGATGACTGGGGTAGGGTCTGCACAGGCCCCTCTCGCAGATTCAGGGTCTCGGAAAGTCACCTATACCTCCATAAAAATCAGAAACACCGAACATAATTTTGCATTCGCCCTAACAGAAATCATAATTCACGAAGCAAAATTTGTTCTTCCGACAAACTGAAGTGCAAGCGTTGGCAATACTCACGAAACCATAACCCTTCGACCTCCCGGTGTTCTTGTCGGTGATGACGACGGCCTCGAGGATCTCGCCGAATTGCTGAAAATGGCGGCGCAACCCCTCGCTCCTCGTCTCCCATGCGAGACCCCCGACGAAGACCTTCGTGTACGTGGTATCCCCGAAAGGGGAGTTGAAGAAGTAGAACCCGGAGCTGGAGCTCGATGCCGATCCGGAGGCCGAGCCAGGGCCCGGATGATGAAAAGACATCGCGTGATCCCCCTCCCCTATAAAAAACGTAAAATTCACAACAAAAATCAAGCAAATAGACGGAACAACCGGATCAGCCGCCGAACCCTAGCTAGGGTTTGTAAAAACCCTAGCTTTATGGGTTCCGGGCGGAGACCGGGATTGGGCGCGACTGAGGAGACTTGTTCTCAAAGATTTCGAGGAAACAAACAGAGAGATCGAATGGACGAATCGAAGACGAAGGATCGATCCATCGGATCAAGGTGTAGAATAAAACCAAAGGATCGTGAAGCATCACAACAAATCAGCCCATAGAAGTTTATCGAAATGATTAATTGGCCTTTTAGTTTAAAAAGATGTTAATTACTTAAATCTTCAGCATTATCCATAAACAAGTGTTTTTTTCTGTACTCTTTTCTAAAATAACCCTCAGCTCTATTTTTTGCCTACTTATACGAATTAAATTTTGATTAAAACTTAATTAAATATCTAAAATAAAATATAATACAACTTATGTTTTTTTTATAATTATATTATATATTTTGATAATCAATTAAGAGTCAAATGAATTTTTTAGCAAAGATTATAAGTCATTATAATAGACTATTTAAATAACACTTATAAAAAATAGCTAAAACATGTTTACACTCATTATGTTTTGGATAAACCTTGATTAAGTGTTTGAAATAAATTATATAGTTTTTTATAAATCAATTTAAAATAATTGAGTAACTTTTTTTTATTTTTTAGGTAAGTTTTGATTAAAATTAAAAAATTTATAATGAAAAAAATATTATTGAGTGCCGTATTCTTTTAAAATAATAATTATTTTATTTTATTTTAATAGACACTATCAAATTTATATTGATTAATCATAAAAATAATTGATTTAGTCTCGTAACATTTTTTAACTAGTCACTCAGATAAATCAAAAAATGTTCGTTCTTTCACTGAGGTTGAAATTCGATTCTTAAATATTTAAAAAATTATAAAAATATCTTACTATTGTATCATTCATTATCTTAAGCTCTAATCATTTTTTTTTAATTGACACTAAATATTTAAGTTTTCAATTTGATTAATTCTAAAATAATTGATATGACTAATCTTTAAGTGATCGATCGATAAAAGTTCTCAATCGATTATTAGAATAAATTAAAAAAATACACATAAAAATTTATTCTAATTATTAATATTTTTAAATTCACTATTTATTAAAAACAAAATCTCTTACCACATATCATAACTAAATCTCAAATTCTATATATTTAATTTATGATTTAAAAACTTAATCACAACACTTGTCGGGGCAATATTAATTTTATTATTGATCGAAATAGATGGGTTTTTTATCATAAATTTGAAGCAAAATTTACTTTTAATCACAACACTTGTCGGGGCAATAATAATTTTATTATTAATCGAAGTAGATGGTTTTCTTATCATGAATTTGAAGCAAAATTGACTTTTAAAATATTTATTTTATTTGAAATTTAAACTGTATTTTTTAGTACTTTGTCACTATTCAGTTTTTCCACGGGTGACAGGTTCAACATCGAACTAAAATAGTAGGTTATTTGAAAACACTTTCCACCTATTGCACCTATCGAAAAAAAATTATTATGAAACGATCTATTTTAATGAAAATTTTTTATCAATCAATAAATTAAAAATATTCATGATAGACAGTCTAGAAATATATCATATATGATTATATATTTTATTTTTTAAAAAAAAATCTATAAATATAATATTAGGAATATTTAAATAATAATTTAATGCTCTTGTAACCCGGGCTTCATGCACCTACCAAAGCTCAGGAGGCTGCTTGATGGCCTTTGAAAAAAAAAACATTAAATTTGGATAACAATTAACATTTTTTTTTCAAAAAAAAAAAAGTTATAATTTACTTACTATTTCGTTTTGAGTTTCTACATTATTTCTAGATGGTGACGGCACCATTTTGAAGTTTGAAACGATATTCACTCTTCAAGTCAATCTTGTCGAAGTGGTATATATGTTAAAATTGCAATTAATTTATATTTAATTCAATAAAAAAATTATTTCTCCACATTTGATATAAATTTGGATAACAATTAACACATTTTTATTATAAAAAAAAAACAAAACAAAAATTAGACCCGGAAATCAAAATTCCATATCACGAAAATTAAAATAAACCAACTATGATAAATTATAACGAAAGTTCTAATTTACTGACGATGTAGTTTTGAGTTTCTACGTTATTTCTATTTCGTGACGGCACTGTTTTGAAGTTTGAAACGTTGCCCACTCTCCAACTCAAACATAAAACATGTCAAAATTGCAATTAATATTTAATTCAATAAAAAAAATCACATAAAAATCAAAGGGACATTTTGTTTTCTAAATCGTGAACGAGACGTCTCATTTTAATTTACCAAGTTATAATTGCTATATATATTATAACAATTGTGATTTTATAAATATTATAATATGAATATTAAATGAATAAATTGAATTTATGTGGTAATATTTTCAATTTCATAGTTATTATAATAGTTGAAATAATTAATAAATATTAATATTAAGTGTCCAGATTAAATTTATATTATAATAATTATGATTTTGTAATTATTATAATAATATAAATTCATATGATAATAATTATAAAATTATAGTCATGGTATCAAAATCGCGGATATGGTTAAACAGTAAAATATGAGGTTAATAAGTCAACGTAAAGTCAAAGACGAAGAAGCAGCGAAACAATACACTTTTGGAAAATCTCTAATAAGGAAAAACGTAGTGTACCTGAATTTGTTGCATTTCTTAAATTATTAGTGAAAAATGAAGTTTTTACATCCGCCGAAATTATTGAGCCAACCATCGTAACGTAAATTAGAAGAATTTGAGTACTATAGTTGGAAATTACCTTGACAATTGTTCGTGGGTCATCTTAGAATAGTTTCCAGGCACATGCGCACAGCATCGCCCCCGAGGCTGTTATAAGACCCACCCCGCCATTTCCACTGCACTGCACTCCCTCCGTTCGAACGCTCCGGGCATCCTCACCTCCGCCGCCTGTAAGCATGGGGGTTCGCCGGAAGTTCCTGTGGAGGCTTTCTTTTCTGATCGGCGCACCGAATCGCCGATCTCCGCCGCTCGCCTTTCCTCGCTCCGTACGCCACACCAAGCTGCTCCTCTCCATTTTAATCATCGTCGCCTCCCTGCTCTACCTTCTTGGTCTCAAGGAAACCCTAACCGTCATCGCGTCCCTATTGTATTGCGTCTGCTTCTCTAGCTTCTTCCTCGCCAAATTCACGGCCTTCCTGATCCGTGGCAAGCGCGAGAGGAACAGATCTCGCGTGACTCCCTTCGAAACTATTCTCACAGACGACGAAATCGTCGCGTCTGTGGTCTCGGGCGAGACGCCATCTGAGGAACTGGAGTCCGTGACCGGCGATTGCGAGAGGGCTGTCGTGATCCGGCGCGAGGCCCTTCGGCGGGTCACCGGAAGGGGCTTGGGGGGTTTGCCGCTCCATGGGTTCGATTACGCCTCCAGCTCGGGGCGGTTCTGTGAGCTTAAAGTGGGGTGCCTCCAGTTGCCGGTGGGCGTACCTGGGCCTCTGCTGCTCGACGGGAGCCAGTACTATGTACCGATGGCAACCACCGAGGGCTGCCTGGTGGCCAGCGTGTCCAGGGGTTTCAAGGCCATCGCATTGAGCGGAGGCGCCACCAGCGTCATCTTTGCGGATGGTATAACGCGGTCGCAGCTGGTGAGGCTACCGTCCGCGGGCAGGGCGGCAGAGCTCCAGGCCTTCTTGGAGAACCCCAACAATTTGGAGACCCTAACAGAGTTGTTCAATAGGTGTTTGATTTTTTGTTTTTTTCGCAGCATCTTCTTTTTTAATATATATATATATATATATATATATATATATATGAACAAACGTTACATATTTATACTGCACAGGATTTTACTCTACTTTTATTTTTTTTACTTTTGGTATATGTTTTTTTTCAATATCTGCTGATTCAAAGTAGTCACGGAAAGAACGTAAAATATGTGAGAGAAGAAAAGTAAAACAAATTCAGAAATGATTGAATTTTCTTTACCTTTTCTTCTTTTTGATTTAGTACTTCCATTTGGGATTTGGAAATAGTCAAAATTCTTATAATTCTTCAGCTTCTGATAAGATTTTTTTGTCTTTTATTTTTGTTCTTTTGTATTGCTAAACTTGACATTTTCCTTCTCCGCTGGAGGTTGGTAGTGCACCTTTACGACCTTTACGTGTTCCTCAACACTGGAGTCTAATTGAATTGCATGTTGTTTTGTGCAGGTCTTCCAGATTTGCGAGGCTACAGACAATCAAATGTGCTCTGGCCGGGAGGAACCTGTACATGAGATTCAGATGCAGCACACAAGATGAAGTAGGCATGAACATAATCTCCGAGGGCGTCAAACATGTATTGGATTACCTGCTAAACAATTTCAACGACATGGAAGCCATGATCAACACCTCAAGTTTGGTTCTTTTTCCTTATCTTGGTTTGTCATGCATGTAGTCAGGCTATCTCATAGATTCCATCTAAGCTTATTTATGTCTTGGAGTGGGTTTTTGTTCAATCGGTAATAAATGAAGTGCCTAATAGTGGAGTATCTACAAAGAATTCTTTTTTCATCATATATATAAAAATTGACCAATACATTCACTTGCATCTAACATGTTGACTAAATGCATGTTTCAAACTTGTTTGTGTATGCTAATGCTTCTCTTGACACTGCCCAGGTAATCTCTGCTCTGAAAATAAGCCAGTTGCCGTGAATTGGATTGAGGGCAGGGGCAAATCAGTGGCTTGTGAAGCAATCATCAAGGAAGAAGTGGTAGAGAAGGTTCTCAAGACCAATATACCTGCACTTGTGGAACTCAACAAGATCAAGAATCTAGTTGGCTCTGCAGTTGCAGGATCTCTCGGGGGGTTCAATGCTCAGGCCAGTAATATTATATCTGCGATCTTCATTGCCACTGGCCAAGATCCGGCTACCAATGTCGAGAGTTCTCAGTGTATCACCGTGATCGAAGCTTTGAATGACGGAAAGGAACTTCATATTTCAGTGACTTTGCCATCAATTGAGGTACCGAATCCAATCTCATTGATTCCGTTTCGTAAATCTCTAAACTCCGTTTCCTTATTTATCGATTTATTCATCGATCAAAAGTAGGTAGATGTAGCATTGATAGATGATGAACATAATCTTAAAAAAAGGATATTGAAATATCAAACATTCAAAATTGAGATTTAACCAGTAAAAAAAAATGGAAAATGAAGTACAGACCAAATGTAAAATTAAAATGCATCTGCCGTCTGCCAGGGAATTAATATATATAATTAAACTTGATCACATGACATTGGTGAATATTCAGCAGATCACGTTTTAGAATTTTCATGCAGCAGGTGAATATTCAGCAGATCACGCTTCATGCATGTATTTGATTGTGATGTTAGAATGAAATCAAAGTGAGTCGATTCCACTGACTTTGCTACAGGTGGTCCGCATAAGACAACTTTACCGTAAGAGCAAGTTGTACATATGTGCATACTTTTCAGTCGTTTCAATAAATCCAAACGTAGCTATAGTCATCTCGTCAAAGGTTGTCGTTATCATGTTGAAATAATTATGAACTACGACTTCAATTTTCTCAATGCCCCAACCCTGTAGTACGTCATCTCTGATCTGTGAGCGAAATCTTCAAAATTTTGCCATTTCTGCAGAAAGGATAAATGTTAACTCATGCTGTTTGTTTTGAATGCATTTAGGTCGGCACAGTTGGCAGAGGGACTGAGCTAGCTCCACAAGCTGCCTGTTTGGATCTGCTCGGTGTGCAGGGCGAAAGCTTGGAATCTCCTGGTGCAAACGCCCGGCGACTGGCCACCATCATCGCCGGCACAGTCCTAGCTGGGGAGCTCTCCCTCCTCTCGGCTCTCGCAGCCGGGCACCTTGTCCAGAGCCACATGAAGTACAACAGATCCAGCAATACGAATATCGGTCATCAGATTAAGAAGCCATAAATAAGCCTCAAATGGATCTTTAGATAAAAATAATGTATGCGGTCATATGCAAAGCTGAGCATAATCCAGCTTTGCAATGACCGAATAATCTGGGTTTTGTTATTTCATGAAGCATCGAATTTTATACGGCTGCAAATCCACAAACTTAATATTCTATGTACCGTTTAGTTCTTCATTTCCGTTTTATATATATATAATAAAAAAAAAAGGTCCATTGGCTGGAAATTATTTCTGGTTCACCAGATGTATGAAATGTGTATTAGCTTTTTTTAATATTCCTTTTTTGTTTTCTCTATTTCTTAAAATCTATATGGAAAATTAATCCGATTCCAATTCCACCTTCTGACTCGATGGCTTACTTTCTCTATTGATGGTTCGTATTAATTAATTTCTTTTTTCTCACTGTTGTCGACGTTTTCAATTCTTCTATCTGTGCAGTTTCTATTTGTCATTGAGTTTCCATATTCTCAATGCTGTGCTGATTTTTTCTTGCCCCTCGTTCCTTCTATAATGTAGCTGTCTACGAGGACTTCTCTTTCTTGACCTCATCACCCCTTTCGACATTGGCACGCACAAAGTAGATTGACAATTAATCTGCACCTCTATCTCCACCATGATATAATCACAGTCAACTCGTCTTCACGGGATGAACTGTTAGTTAATACATAAAGTATTATCATCATGAGGTCTGGGGGTCAAATCCTGGCTAATAGCCAGGTTACTGCCCTTTCTTATGTACTAATCACTGTTCGGACTAGCTAGACTAGCCCCTGTGATTTACCTCCTCCGTATTGATCCTGAGACGGACTGACGAAGACACTGAAAGCGAACGTTTCGCCTTAATGCCACCATAATGACAGTCAACTCGTTGATTAAGACTACTCGTTGTAAAAGTCTAAGGCTCATCACATGCAACTTAATTTATTGTTTTACACATTTATAATATTTTTGTGATTTTATTTTTCCTAATTAGAGTGGAAGTGAGGAACCTAATTAATAGAATATTCATGTCGATCGAGTTTGTCGTTCCAATTTCGAATTACTTCCTATATATGTTTCTTCCATTTTCCCACCTACTCTAAAAAATATTATTTTTAAAAGTGTAAAATAAACTTTGCTCCTAATTAATTCTTCCATGCATCAAGCAGAAAGTTAATTAATTGGTTAAACCAAGATTTATACAGATGGAGCGATGAAATCAAAGAATAATTGATTAAAAGTAAATGTTGGTCTTATTTCGTCTATGTTTCTTATTTTATACTCCTTTTATTCATTGTGGACGAAGTAAGTTAGACCGATAAAGTCAATGTGAATTAATATTTAGTTTCAAAGAAATCGCCTCAATAAAGGGATAATTATATTGCAAATCAAATGCCATTGTTTATCAGTACATTAATTTAATCTGTATTATTGGCATTGTTATAAAACTTGGGAAAAACTTTAGAAAAAGCAAGCGAAGGTGGAAAAGGGAGTAGAAAGAGGAGACACTCAATGTCAATGTTTCCACATAAAATCAAATCAGTCTAAATCAGAATATTAATGCTTAGAACATGACAAATTTGAACCGGAAAAATGGTTGATTTGCAACTGTTGATGGCACAAAACGTCAACCCATGCATAGAGCAATTACTTACATTTGCATTTTCTTGTGCATTCAAATATCGTATTCAAGGCAAGTATGAAAACTAATAAATAAACATTGACGACCAGTTCCTGCTATGACGTGCATCTGCACTTATTTGACTGGAGCATTGATTTCGGGTCTCTATATTTCGTGATAAATGTGATGCAAGATTAACACAGAATTATTCGAGTTTCAATGGATCATAATTTTTAATTTAAATATTGAAATGAGGTATTAAAAATACAGTTTAGGATTTTTTCGGAGACTTTAAATATTTTTTTATTATTTTTTTAGTAATTTTTGTTTATTTAGTATTAGGATATTTTTGATAATTCTTGAAGTTAGGATTTATTTATTTAAGTCATTATTAAGCTGTTTGAGAAGTTATTTGTTATTGAACAAAATTTTCTATTTTAATAAAGTTAAAAATGAAAAAAAAAAAAGACAGAAATATATGTTTGATTTGAACTGAATAATTGATATTTTACCCATCTCTCTCAGCATTTTCTTCCCTCTACTACAAGTCAACAAATTATAGCTAGTAGACTTAGGTCATGCCCCAAGTGTCACAAACTCTATTTTAATTTTTTTTAAAAAAAATGTTTTAATATGTTGTAAAATTTTCAACGTTCGTGACCTAATAGACATTATATGGATATATTTAGTAGTCAAAATATCAAAAATTTATGCAAGAGAGTTTTCTTTTTTTTTAAATAAAAAATAAAATTCACGTTTGAGGAGCACTTCTATATTTTCTACTGAAATCCTAAGAAGATTAATTTTAGAAAAGATATAAATCTATCTTATATAAGATGCGAGCATTAATTTACATAATTTTTGTTATATTTTTTATTTTTATATTACATGGAATTTGAATCTCTTATATATACAAATGCAACTAGATGATGCCAATGCAAACATTTTACTTTGATGATGACAATACACAATGATCCTATGGCGGCAGTGCAAGTTTTTTAAGAACTTAACTTTTACTACGTGAATATTCCAATGGCAAAATAAATAGATAATGTAGTTTGCACAGAAAAATGGTGAAGTTTACGAGTTCTTTGGCCATAAGAACTAACATAAGTTCACATATTAGAGAAACACAAACTGCACGAGGGTCAATATATATAAATGAGCATATATAGTTGAATGCTTGCACAATTAAACAAGTTTTGTATAAATTGACACAATCTTTGGAGCTTCTATAACTCTAACCTTTACCCTTATTTGAAATGGAATGAGTTATAGAGAGGAATGTGAGAGAAGGATAAAACTTATCCTTGCATACTCGATAATCAATGAAATTTCTTATACTCCAATTTGGAGTATAAGGAAGGGAAAGAAGAGAGAAAGAGAACTCAAAAATGTATTGTTTCAATTTTATTCTTATTTTTTTACATATAGATTTATTTAAAAAAATAAAAATAATTTTATATTTTTATATATTTAATCTTCATTCTCCTATATTTTTTCTAAAATAAAATAATACATGTTACGTAATAAACTTTTCCCCCTCTCAAATAAAGAGAAAATAAATATTTAACTTCCTTTCTCTATTTTTGTTTTTATTAACGAATCTTCTTTCATCCTATGCAAATGGAGGCTAAGTTTCTGGACGATAATGTCATGACCTTGGGGTTATTCACCTCCATATTATAACTTGGAAAGTTAGGATGCATGAGATTTGAGGATTAAATTCTGATTAATAATCAAGTTTCTGTCTTCTATCATACACTAGTTATTGTTCAAATTAGCTATACTAGCCCTCATAATTTATTTTTACCGTGTTGATCCTGGGACAAGCTAACGAGGGCGTTGAGGATGAATATTTTATCTTTTGCCACCTCGAAAAACTAGGGTTTTGTGGTGCTAGGTTGTTCCGGTAATATATTCGTGCTTATCAAATTTACTTATAATTTTTTTTTTAAATTGAATTGATCGGAGACGAATTTACATCATGGCTATATGGACTATAGCCCACCCCAAAAAATTAATTACCAATAGTACAATGCTCGCGAGGCCCACACATTTAGGCGTCAAAACAAATCAAATCAAATCAAATGGAGGCGTTGAACATGATTCCTTTCCTTAAGCGGTAGCGATAGCGATAGCATGCTCATTAAATAACATCAAATCAAATGGAAACAAATCAATTCACATAATAAATTATGAAAAATAATAATTCACAAACACTCTTTTTTTCTTTTTCACCGAATCAATAAAACAAATGATATTCTCATTATTTGTCCTGAATGTACTTTTAAAATCATTCATTAACAAAAAATTATCCATCATCTAAACGATCTAAATCATATAATAATTTTATTATATGAATAATAATATACAAAATATAATTTAGATGAATAAATTTATTTTATGGATCGACATCCAGTCATTTTAGCTTTCTAATTAATTAATTATGTTCATCAAATTTGATGCGATATTGATATAATACATCAAGGTACTAATGGTCGATCATCTCAAATATGATGTTATCCGACTTAATTAATCGCACCAGTAAACTGCACAATTGGAACGCCTACATGTATGCTGGTGCGCCCTCCACATTTCTCTATCCTTTGTCTCAATATCAAGATCATACACAGACTTCACCCACTGTAATGGGCTCAATTTTATAGGCCCAATATATTGAGATTTAATTAAAAATAAAATAATAATCAAATTTTATCTCGAGTCGGTTATAGTTTTATCATTTGTTATATCATTATTAATATTTAAAAAAAATATATTTTATTATTATTATTATCAAGTCTTATTTTTAATCTTTCTCTTTCTCTTTCTCATTTGATGTTTATATTAGTACATGTTCGTACGATTTTAAACGTGTCTTTCAAAAAATTTTCTCAATATACAACTCTTATTTTCTCCGTCTAATACAATCTCATTTCTTATTTTGTCCTCGTATATCCACGTATCTAAACTCTAAATCTTAAATCTTAAACCATAATAATATAAAATATACATTTTATTATAGATAAATTTTATATTTCAAAATATAGGTCAGAATTTAATCAACAATATAATGTAATGACTATATATAAATAATAATTATTATTTTTAATAATAATATATAATTTATTATATTAAATTTAAGCTCAATCTACTTTTAATTTCTAGATGGACCATCTCCAAATGAATGAAAGAGAGTGATAGAAATACCTAGACTTAAAATTGGTAAGCTAGGGTAGCATTTTGCCCCAAGTATTCTGGATGGTTCACTTGAAGATGATACGAGAAACATGATTTTGTGCCGGCCCCTATTTGCACACTAGAGATACGAGAAGAAGATTCACTTACCAACACATAATCAGAAACCAGTATATATAACAAGGTATATTTGTATATATGCCATTTATTATAAGAAAAGAAAAAAAAAATTAAAATAGCTAGCAACTATTGATCAACTCCATGAAGCATGCAATTACTTTGAACAGTAGCACTTCGATCGATAAGGTTTTGCATTACCAGGATCAACAAAATTTCTTTGTGCAGGGTGGTAACTTTCAAATTAAAAGGCAGTACTTACTGATTTACACTGCCATATTGCATTAATTAGATATATATCAATTCGTCTCAAAATCAATACGGAGGAAATAAATCACGCTAACTAACCTGAACAATAATCAGTACATGAAAAATAACATATTTTTTAAACATAGAGCCCTTTGCAGCTAATTCTTTGACTTTAATTAGCTTTTCATCTTTTGCTTTCTAATTCTTTGACTTTATAATTAGCAAAATTCATAAAAGTTAAATCGGTAGGATGTCTTGACGACTCAACAAAATCTAGCAAATACAATTAATTCATCATGACTAAGCCAGCTGAAATTTGGATGGCATATGTGAACAACAGAACATCAATATTGCCTCTACATGATCATCTTCTTGCCTACCTCTTTCTTTCCCCTTCTGGTCTCTAAGCATTAACAGGATATTCCTATAATCCATCTTAATTTTAGCAGATATATCTATAATTACATTAACCTATAAATATTCTCAATTCATCAGCTTCGCTTCCTTTATATCAATCGATTTCAAACAGAAGCAACAAGCCACCAACAACAAGAAGGGAAACTAGTCGCCACAAATAAGCATTTAAATAAAAATATAGTAATAATTTTTAATTTGTGATATATTTAAATAAAAATAAAATATTTCACTGTTTTTCTCTTTAACATTAATAATTTAAATTATTTCAAATTTATTTATTTTATATTTTATGTTATTAAAAAATATTCATAGTTAATT
>JBBUKS010000060.1:1565885-1585246 GCA_038050645.1 Hedychium gardnerianum | reverse complement strand
ACAAGATAAAATTTATTTAAATATAGATGATGATATAGTAGGGGATAGAGCTCAATGGCGTAAAAGGATCTATATAGCCGACCCCACATAGTGGGATAAGGCTCGGTTGTTGTTGTTGTTGTATAATCAAGTCATGCAAGAATAATCATCAACAAAAAATATAAAATGTTGAAAGTCTCCTCTAGACTCAACTCTACTAGGTCCCAAACATCACAATGAACAAGTTTAAATGAAAAGAACTACATTTTATCAACTCTAGAAGGAAATGAAGTACGATGGTGTTTGCCAAACTCACAAGACTTGTATTGGAAATGAGTAGACGGAACGAGAACTAAACTTTTAAGAGCGAAAGAAGATGGGTGACCTAGACGACAATGCCACTGATAAAGAGACAGTTGCTGAGAGTGCTCGGGAACTCGCAGGTGTAACTGAATCCAGATATTATAGGCCATCACGCTCATGTCCTCCACCAATCATCCTCTTCGTTTGCAAGTCCTGAAAAATACAATAGGATGGATAAAAAGATACAAAACAGTTGTAAGCTTTTGTTAGTCGGCTTATGGACAATAAACTAACAGAAAATTTAGGTGCAAAAAGAGTGATATTTACAGTGGGTCTGACAACACCTATTCCCGTAATCTAAAAATAGGTATCATTGGCTAGATGGACAGGGGATAAAGATGAGGAAACAAAAGAGGAAGAGAAAACAGAATCATTACCCGTAATATGAGCAGACGCACTAAAATTCAGCATCCAAGACTTATCATCAGACACAGCAAACACACCTGTAGACGATGAGGCAGCAGTGGCAAAGGAATGCTAGCAGAAGAGCGAAGCAATTTCTCATAATCAATGCGAGAAACAGAGACCATATCACCGTGATCGCCAATGTCCAGTGATGGAGTCGATAGTTCGATAGATGTATTATTAACCCAGTCAGGCTTATCAAACTTCGCCCAACACTTCTCGTTGGCATGGTTGGAACGGCCACAGTGAACACATGAACGACCAATCTTGTGGTATCAGTTCCACGACCACGACCGCTATTACGACCCCAAAAGAACCAACGATCGTGAGCAGCCATAGCCAAAGTGTCGGAAGATGAGGAAAAACTGGTGCCAGGACGGCCCGTGGTCACACAAAGAACCCGAGACAGAGCATTCGATAACGTGGGAATGTTATCACTTGCCAGCAGATTATCCTGAACCGGTCGTAGAGTGGAATCTAAACTAGATAGGAACTTTGAGACCAAGAATTCCTCCCCCTGATTCTTCCGAGTCTGAGCGTCACAAGAGAGAAGATGGTACAACAGAATTTCATCAGCAACAAGTAGCAAAATAGTTACTAACAGATTGACTATCTTGGCGAAGAGCGAAGAGTTTTTCATATAATTCGAAAACATGAGAAACATTATTGCCATTCGAATACATGTCACGTAAGGCATCCCACATCTCTTTGGCAATTTCCACAAACATAACATTAATGCTCATGGACTCCTCCATACCGTTGAGAAGCCAAGCCATAACAGTGATCCGAAATTCAATCTGAATATTTTGGATCTTTAGGGTCAGGAGGACCGGACAGAATATGATCCTTCTTCTTGTGTGAACCCAGGAATAGTTCAAACGAATGCGATCATAAGAGATAGTTGGTCTCATTCAATTTGATAGTGGTAGCTAAATTAGGTTTAGAATCTGAAGACGTCATCGTAGGAGATGATAGCGACGGTGGCAAAGATTCAAGCCTCGTCAGTAGTGGCGGCGCGAGGACCGTCAGTAGCAAAAGCAGAAAAACCCGAGTAGTTGATGTGAGATGGCGGAGCTCTTCGCTTCAGAGGCGTAGTGGCTCCTCCGGCTGGCGGGCACCATCACGTGGAGGAGACGGGGCGGGCAGAGAGAACCCGAGTAGAGAAAAAAAATTAGGTGAGAGATACTCTGATACCATGTAAAAGAGAAAAAGATAATATATTTCTCCCCTCTTGATCCACTTACATGTAGATATTTATATACATAAAGAGAGAAAGATATCCTATAATTATGTCTATCAATCATTAATTGCAATCAATCTCAATCCCTATAATTAAGCTAATCTAAATTAATCATAATCCCTACAATTAAGGGATCAATCATAATTCAATTAAGGGATCAATCATAATCACTGCAATTAAGGGAATCTTCGAAAGTATTCAACATAGACTTTTAATAGAGTTTGTCACTTGTCTCCATCACATACACAATCTTTAATCTAATGTTCAACGAGCATATAAAACATTGGTTGATTTTTTTACTTTATCAAAGAGAAGGTATGATCTAATAAAGTTATCACATCATTTGTCAACTTGATCAATTAATGAAGTCTCAAGAGGTAGTAGGATTGAGTATATCTATAACAAGCTAAATTTTCATAATATCTAATGCCAACTTGAAGGAGAGTACTAGAGACTTAATTCTAAATACGAGGAACTTGCTTGTAGAATATAGTGTAAAGCATAACCATGGGTATCCCAAACATTTTCCACTTTAAAGTGGAAATGATCAAGCTGCATAATCCACAAAACGGGAGCTATATAATTTTTATTTTTCAAGAAAAATAAAAAATAGAACCTGATTGGTGTAGCACAAGTATAGACAAAACATACCTTCAAATTAAACTGCAGTATATGGCATGTAGACTAAAGAAGGAGATCCTATCTGGGAACTGTCTCATGTAGAGAAACTTAACAGAAAATAAAAATTAAATAACAAGGATAAAAGCTGCATTTATTCTTTAACAGTCTGTAAAATATTTCTGATTTTAAACAAGACGCTTGCAACATCATAGCAACTGATTAATGATATGGGAATTGCTAGAAGTTGTCCCACTAGACAGTATAGTTAAGAGTCTATATTTAAACCTTTCACTACAAAACCAGAGGCATCAGACATACATATAAAGCAGAAGCAGTGGTATTATGAGATAAACTAACCTTGTCTACTTTATTCCCAACGAGTATTTTGACACAGTTGTGATTTGTAGAGTACGTTTCTACTTCTTTGACCCATACATCAGCTAGATTATTAAACGTCTCCCTCTTTGTCACGTCATAAACTAACAGGAAAAAGTAATGAGTTAAATAATTTACAGTGCGATTTAGTAATTCATTCAAACCTTGTCTAAACATTCCAGATACAAGTAGCTGCAGAAAGAGAAAAAGTACATCATAAATATTAGTACCAAATGTTTCTTGTTAATATCCCAAATGTATTTGTATGCTAAACATTGTTTGATATTACTTTTCTGAAAAGTTAATATCAGGAACTTAAATGGTTTGACTTTAAAACCAGTTGCATGGTTGCTGAAGGAGATTTAACAGGATATGAATATAGCTTGGAGAAAATATAAAGATTTTTAGGCTATAGAGTTAGAGGCAACAATCCACTGTAGGGAGCAAACTTTGACTGAAGAAAAAATTAATTAGAAAGGGCACATGACTAAGTGCTAAAGTAAGTAATAACCATGTAGGACTAAGACATAACTATAATCCTCTATCTCAAGCAGGAGAATAACTCTTGGTCAATGCATAGCTTGCTATAAAAATATAGTTGTGTTAGTGGAAAAATGATCATGCCTAATTTAGAACAAGTGGAGTTAAGAGACTTTGATGATGTCATTTTTGGACTCAAGTTGTGGACTTGACATGATATTCAAGGTAACTTGTGGGAATAGATGTTACACTTCTTTGATAGAAATGTTAATACAAGTTTTAAAATTTAGTATATTGAAAAAAAATTAAAATGAAAATAGTAAGGTATTATGTTAGATAAGGTTTACAAGTACAATGTTGATGAAGAGAATGATGATAAAATTATCACACTAAAATTGATTTTTAAAGAATTAAAACATTGTTCATACCCCTTAAGTAGGATTGTATGATTAAATCAAAGCAACAATCAGGAGAATCTAAATGAAATTATTCATAGCGTTTGATGCATGAGCATTTTTGTCCTCTGATACGACTATGTTCCCCTTTAAGTTGTGACGAGAAGAAAACGAGACTATCAGCCTCTCTTTTGGGCCTTGAAGAAGGACGATCGAGACTATCACCAAAGAAAATGACCAATTCGTGGCCTCCTGACGCGGTTACGCTCTATTCGAAGTCCGGACAAAGCGGAATCGTCTTTCTAGTAGCCACCAAAACTTTAGATTTAGTCTTTTAACTTTTTCTTTTATTTATTTTAAATTTTTAGGATTAATTTTCTTTTCTAAAAATTAGTTTAAATTTTATCTCTTTTTTTTAGAATTAATTTTCTTTTTTAAAAGTTAGTTTAGATTTTATCTTTTTTATTAGGATTAATTTTCTTTTACTTTTTCTTTTTCGATTGCGACTTTTTCTTATTTCTTAGGTTATTTAAACAAGGGTTAGTGCTCTTGCAAAAACATGTTGAGTTTGATTTTGATTTGAATAAAAATTATTTTCGTTTAAACCTAGAGGTAGCTCCTCTTCGTTGGCGAATCCTCTTCTTCCTACGCTTTCTCTGCAACCTCTATTCAAACGTCGCACCCGGAAATTTCTCCCCTGCGTTAGTTGATATCAGAGTCTTAGATCCATGGATGATTGTTGTGGTCGTGGTCGTGGTCTTGAAAGACAGATTTCGACTGAGGAAGTCTCGCACCAGGATCAAAACGTACCGTACAAGCTCATCGAAGATCTATAGAGACAAGTCACAGAATTATTCCAGTCTAGAGGCGCAAGATCTTGAAGATTGTGAGGTACGTAGTCGAGGTCGTGACAGGCAGATTACAACTGAGAAAGCCTCATACTGTGATAGTAGTACCCGAGATCTTAAAGGTCGCAAGTTCTTTTATTTTAATTTGGATAAAAAAATTCTTGAGAAAGATATGGACGACAAGATCGAAATAGTTGGTAATCCATTTTACAACGAAGACAAGACCGAGTCAACTAACGAGCTAGTATATGACGAGGTACTTTATGGTGATGACCGTGAGATTTTGGTCATTTGTGAGATTCTAGAGGGCAGATTATCTGAGGATGCAGTGCATGTTCCATCAAAAGTATAACAACCGCCCAAAAATTTGACCGAGTTAATGTCAGAGGATCTTCCTCCCATTCGACCACTTACGAAACGACTTTTGATTTACCAGCACTTGAGAACTTTTGATCTTGAAAGATACTACCCTGAGCTCGAGGTCGAGTTCTTTTCAACTCAGAGCGTTTGATGCAAGAGCATCTAGCAATATAATCAATTTATGTCCTTCGATACGGTTATGTTCTCCTTTGAGCTGTGACAAAAAGAAAACGAGGCTATCAACCTCCCTTTTGAGCACGATCGAAACTATCGACACCAATATGTGGCCTCCTGACGCGGTTGCACTCTATTCGGAGTCCGAACGAGGTGGAATCGATTTTTTAGTAGTCGCCAAAACTCTAGATTTGGTCTTTTTAACTTTTTCTTTTAGTTGTTTTAAATTTTTAGGATTAGTTTTATTTTCTAAAAGTTAGTTTAAATTTTATCTCCTTTTTTTTAGAATTAGTTTTCTTTTCTAAAGTTAATTTAGATTTTATCTTTTTTTTATGATCAGTTTTCTTTTACTTTTTCTTCTTCTGTTGTGACTTTTTCTTATTTCTTAGGCTATTTAAACAAGAGTTAATGATCTTGTAAAAATATGTTGAGTTTGTTTTGATTTGAATAAAAATTACTTTCGTTTAAACCTAGAGGCGGCAGCTCCTCTTCGTTAGCGAATCCCCTTCTTCCTACGCTTTCTCTGCAACCTCTATTCAAACATCGCACCCGGAGATTTCTTCCCCTGCGTCAGTGTTCCAATGATTTAAAAGCTAACATTTACAGAGAAGGTTTAAATGGACAAGTAGGGAGAGTTTAGTGGGGGTTGTGGAGTAGAAAAAGAAATGAAGAGGATAGCATAATTTTAAATTTTACTTTATGATTTATGATTGTCAGTATTTTTATTTTTTTTTTGAAGAAAGCTGAGTACTCAATTACTTTTTAAAATTGGTAGAAACCTTAATAAAAAAGATAGATTGAATTATGGTAAAGTCATGGTTCAAAATGTAGAGTTATGCCGAAGTTTCGATCTTTGACTAGGACGATATCATGTTGATGTTCTAATACATAGCGTCAGTGATGGATTGAAAGTTGAAGGAGGAAAGAAAAGAAGCAGAAGAAAGTGATAGATTGAATGGTATTGAGTTACGGAAATTTACTAGAATGATACTTTTTGACTATTTGGCATGGCACGATATGAAATTTCAAACCATGGTCAAGGTTTAAAATTTCGAACAAGTTTCGATTTATGACCGAAATGATACGGTTTCGGTACCGTATCGTGTCATTAAAAATATTTTTTATTAATATTTGATTGTTACATATGCTTAGAACTATATTTGCGATGTTAAATGTTGAGTTCAAATTTTAATATTATCTCGTGAAATATTTGATGCTTATTGAATAAAAGTCAATTTAGGATTAACTGAAGTCCACTAAGTAGATATGGTTGGATCAAATAGTTAATTTGAATTTATTTTGATTAGTTTAAAATTAAACCAAATTTATATATAGAATAATTTAATTTATTAGTAGTAGTATATTTTATATGGTTATAAATTATATTATATTTTATTTTTTATTTTTCTAACAATCTGTTTTCCTCCCTCTTAAAGAGGATTTTTTCCTCTATTTACCTAGTGGACAAATGAAGGAGAGAAATAAAGTAACCGCCTTTAAGAGATTTTTTTTCTTTATGTTTACCTCGAGAACGAATGAAAATGAAAGAGGAAAAAAATTAATCATCCTTAAAAAGTTTACGAGATTTTTTTTGCCCTTGTGAACAAATGAAAAAGGAAAAAAATTAACGATGAAGGATGGGGGAAAAAATCAACAATGAAGGATAGAAAAAAAAAATTAACAAAGGAGGAGGAAAAGAAATAATAGAGTGAAAGGAATAAAAAGACAAAAAAGAAAAAATGGCAATAGATAAAAAAGAAAAATAAAAAAAAGTTGATCACAATGGTCTGTCGACATGAGGCAGTGGCCTCGTAGAGGCCGCCGTGAGGTCGTGATTCCCGGTTTCAAACTCATGCCAATGTAGGTAGGCAGGCTAAACGATAAATTCTGCTCGTGAAAACCAACACAACACGATATCTTAAGCCATGATTAGGATAACATTTTTTTATAAAAAAAATCTTCCATTACTTTGCCGACCTCATGGAATAGGTTATCATCTATATATATATATAATTTTTAGGTAAATTAGTAATTGTGCATAAAGCATTAGGTGTGAGATTGAACTATATATAGTGGCAAATTCATTTATACATGAACAAAAAAATTTCTTAAGGTTAACCAGTCATTATTTTATAATTGGTTAGCACTAATCATATCAACATAAACATTTCTAATTAGCTCCTAAATGGTATAGTTGATCTTCCTCGATAGTGTTAGGTCATAGAAAAATGGACAATCTCGTATCCTAGAGGAAATTTGTTAAACCCCAATTGTACATCAGTGGTGGTAATCCATTAAACTTAAGGAAAGTAATTGTGCACCTTAAGATTGTTAATTACCACAAGTTAGCAAAGCACCATTCTTACATATCCACAGCCAATTTCAACCACACATACACAGAGCATTAGTGGGAGGTTAAAGAGTGTTAAGAAAATAACATAAATTACTTATGATCATATTGTTTACTAGTAAGAAGGTTGAAGGATGGCTCATGGTAGCAAGGTTGAGATATTTAAATTAGAATTCAAGAGATAAAGAAGATACTATCCCTCGTGTGCATTTTCTAAGAATCAAATTGTGTTCAACAAAAAGGTTTGCTAAATCCTCAAGTTTTCTGAATCAACTTAATTCAACCAAATTTCAACTAATCTCATCAATTCTTGCTCTCGATTTAACTTATTTCCATCTATTTTCTCCTTCTATTTTCTAGTGAAATTAACACATTTATATGTAATTTCTTTGAATCTTGAATTTTGTTTAAAACTTCTTTGACAATCTTTCTTAGATAACCCTCAGAAAATATCAGATCAATCTTTAATATCAGATCAATCTTTGCCGATACGAATCCAACTCAGTCAATCCATATTGGTATCAACTAATCTTAAGAAGCGGTTCTATTTTCTAATCTCAAGTTATTTCATCAAGATTAATGTTCTAAGCAGTTTAACAAGCAATTGTCTGAGATAATCACAGATAAGAGCTTTTATAGAATGGTAACATCCACGAAATCTAGTAGTATTTCAATGCAAAAAATAAAAAAGTAAGTGAGTGAGCCATCTAGATAAGTCATTTACCGAGAATTATTCCTTGAGATCCTCTGAAATAAGAGCTAGTTAGGGTCCTGAACCTCTCCTGTCCAGCTGCAAAGCATCAATTGTTGATGAGAGTAGAAGGGGAAAAAAAAAGTATATCGTGCATCAAGAATATTCACATGAAGTCAAATATATGCAGATTACTGAAAGACTATTTAGAAATTCAGAAGTATGCACTGTAGAATCATGCTTCCCAATATGCTCTCGAGAAATAATTCTAGAATAAGCAACATAAGAAATTAAATTTTTTTAACATCTCATTAAGTACTCATTCCTTGTATATAAAAGAAATCTTAGTTAACTATGACAATGAATGCAACTGACAAATATCCAAGTGAGTTAGTGGATAATAATTATAAATGATCTAAAATAGAAAAAACAACCATCTCCCCAACACCAATAGTTACGGGTTTAAGAAAACTTATACTGCCTAGGAAGAAACATATACGCTAAATTGGAGTTGTCAATTAAAAGACCTTTTTCTGGTCTGGCTACCAAAATAAGGATATTCAACAAGTGGATTAAGACATCCATCTAGTTGTTTTATGTTAATCAGAACTAACTCTTCTAATCCAAACTAATGTGAAAATATTCAATAGAACGCAAATCTATCCAAAGTTTGCCCAGTTAATTTAGATTGCACCTTTCTTATTAATAATAGTCATTTTCCTAGCTAATCTAGCCAAAGTTTTAGCAAATTAAGAAAGAAAACAAATTAAATAGCTTCAAAACTTTAGAATGAAGCCTAATAGTTGTCTTATGTTTTGTTATAAGCAAAATGCCGTCTAAATTCTTCCAATTCTTTGGCCCTCTTACAATTTAGTAATAGTTATATTTACTTTTATTAACATGACTGACTGATTGACCCATCTGTTTGTATGGCGACCCAGTGATCAAGAGTTGACTTGGTCCAATTCAGCAACCTGTGAAATTAAGGAAGCAGATTTGGAAAATACATTTAGAATTTAAACAATCCCATCATATCTAGCAAAAAAATGTGCCATAAAATATTCAGAAAGATCCCAAAAATATATGTATAAAGATTATTAGAAGGTTCAAGATATGGATAAGACAAAATATACTGCAGGTCCTATAATACAAATTGCTTGCCAAAGGCTGATCATGAACCAAATTTTCCAGGCTGCAGATCCCTGAAACACGATACAAAGCTTATGCAATCCAATGGTTCTACATACTATCGAAATTTGACAGTGATCGATTCACAGATAGATGTGGCAATAAAGAGGAGGTGAACCATATGTAGCATCAAACTAATTAAATTTTCATACTCAATTATTTTTACCTCACAATTCAATTTAGGGCCACAAAGTATAAGTAGTCTGTATCTAGTATACTATCACATGATCAATGGAGTATCGAGGAACACTAATGTCATTTTTTGACATGAGATAGTCTATTGATATGTATAGTTATGTTCGACGCAGTCTATAATATCCCACCAATACACTTTAGTATCACAATGCCCGCTTTGACTTGAATAGTAAGTGAGCTCATTCAACAACTAGGGACAACTCAGCAAAGGTATGACTCGAATAAACCTCTATGATGGTTAGTTCAGTAAACTGTGGGGACCCCCAGTTTGGGTGGTGGGACCCTCAACAAACTGTTAGCCTGTAATTGTAATTCTGTGAATACAACCATGACCATCATAAATTAGCATCCAAAATCAAAGAGAAACAAATGGAGAAAATTCATGCCAAAGTTCAAAGTATCTTGCCATGTTGGTGTGGATCAGAATAGTACAATTCAGACACTCAACATGCTTTGGCAGACTGCAATCTTAACCGGAATCAACAAATGAATTTTAATCATATAACCTCCTACTTCAATTTGCTTATTTCTTAGATGGAATTTAAATAATTCTCTTTTGGTTGATAGGAGTGAAACATTCGTTTCACCCATTGGCTGACACATAGAACTTGTCTGAGGCCTCAAAACAAAACCAAAGGCTCCTCAAAGGATTCAACATTATCTCCTTCAGCTTGCCTCTTTGTTCTTCTCTTTCGTAGCCTCCACTGAGGCAACTATGTTTGATCGACTCCAATGCCTATCGTGCCTTCAAAAAATCAATTTTTGCTTCCTTCTTGCAATGGCAACACCTCCCCTCTCCTCGGCCACTCCTCTACCCTAGTAGAAACTACAACGACCAACTTCATCATATAGATTGTGTTGGCATCTATGACGTATATGATCCTCCTCCTCCACATGATGATTCTCCTCTCCACCTAAGGTTCTCGCCTAATTATCCTCCTCCTTTGGTTTGTTCTCCTCTTTGCATAGCATATATGTTGTACATTTTATTAATTTAATAAACCTTTTAACATGGATACCTTGAATTATGAAGTGAATTGATCATCATCATACACAAAGTTAACCATATATGCATAATAAAACCTTGATTAGAGTTAGGTTAGTCTAAGGAATAGTTAGTTGATCTAAGTGAAAGGGGTGCTTATGGTGACCCTTTTCTCAAAACTAATGATCCTTCATTCATACCTCCTAAAGAATCCCCTATTGATTCTCTACTTGAGCCTTCAAAAGAGCACCTTAATGGTCATTTACTCGAGCCTTCTAAAAAGGCTCTAATGATCATTTACTCAAGCCTTCCAATAAAGCATCTGATGCACATTTACTTGAGCCTTTTAAAGAGACCTCTAATGATCAATTACTCGAGGTTTTTAAATAGCCCCCAAGCAATCCTTTATTGGAGCCTTCTACAAAGCCCTTCTGCATTTAAGAAACATTACATGAAACATTAATGATGACTAAAGCCTACAAGTATCTCTTTATCTTAAGACTCAAAAGAACCAACTCAATGAAGAACAAAGGATCATTGAGACTTCCAAATATGTTAGCACACTTACCAGTGTCCCATATTGTGAGCTTCAACTTTTTCCCACTAACATTAAGATGCTTGATCTTAAAATCCACTCCTACAATCAACCAAGAGGAATACAGATTAAATTAGCTGGATAAAGACAGTTACCAATTATGGATTTGTGGAAGATTTCAATGTGAAAAATTGCATAGTCACCCATGTAAAATCATTATTGTAATTAACTATTTGAAACTAATAAACAACAGCGAACAAATTATATCCAGACACATAATCGAGAGTAACTTGTTTCCATAATAATGATTTATATCCATAACTAATGTCTTTTTTAGTGTATCATATCTATTATTTCCATAATCATGAAATATAGCATGTGTATTGATAGGGTCTGTGCCCAAGTGAATAAATCAATCCAATTTCCACTGTCCCATTATTTTATATGATATAAGCCACCATCAATCCTAGTCTAACACTCATCTGGGATTGGCATCGAGGGAGGCTGCAAGAATGGCTTCACCATCCTCTCAATATCCAATCCCTGCTCAGCTGAGAAAGTTCGAGTATGGGAAGCAGATCTGTGATTTTCTTCCTGCTCAACTGAGATCCAGACTTGTTCCAACATCTGCAGTAAGTTGAAAAGAGAGATCAGAAAAGAAATAATCACAGTAGGAGTACTGCTCCATGGGGAGAACAAGGGAGAACGACATCAAACAAGGGTTTCAACTGAAGACAAAATGAGGATGTTGGATACCTGCTACTGCTGTTACGAATGCAAGTGAAAGGGTTGCTGCTATTGCAGGTTGATGTTGCGGAGAGCTACTGAGAGATTATGTGGGGATCAGTCCGTTGTCTTCTACAAAAGAGGGAAATCAACAAAGTCTAGAGCTCCCCTAGCAGAATGCTAAGGCAAGTGAAAGTCCAATGAGGTTGCCTTAATGAAGGAGACATGGAGAATGCCCCTCAAGGAGTAGAGATGTGCTCACCAAGTTGACTGCAGAAGAATTGTGCTTGTTCTCATCCATTTTCGGACACTATGTTACTCACAAAAGACCTACACCAGCCTCGTATCATTCGCAAAACACTCGCATGCCTCAAGGGAAGCCTCTAATGTGTCGACGTCTTCATGGACGATTTGCCACCGATAATGAGTATCCATGCTATTCACAGTTTCCAAATGGCATGTCGCTCACAGAAGACTCATGCCAACCACACCCTACTCATGGAGGACTTGCATGCCTTAGGGGAAGCCTCCAATGTGTCATTGCCATCATAGAAGGTTCACTAAGGTTTTTTCATTTGAGGTTGTCTGCATGCTGACCGGCAAGCAGAACAACCTTTTTCATTTGTGCCCAGCACAAAACAAAATTTCAACCAATTTTAGCCACTCCTATTGAATTTGGTAGATTCCCAATTAGGTGGGAGCACAAGCAATTATGACATCAATCATGTCCAATAGGAAAGGCCATCAATAGCACCAAATGAGAACAAGTCACAAAACAAGGCCGGAAAGAAAGACGAACAAAGAAAAGTAGAAGATAGCAGAGAGATTTGGAAAGGCCTCCCTAACAACGGCGAGCAGCCATGTTCTAAGGGGAATACTACTTTTGAAAAGTTTAATTAAGATGTTTTGATACCGTGTAGAAGTGTAAAATGACAAAAATGTATTTCCTGATAGGAAATAACAAATATTGTGGAATACATAGACTTGTGATAAAATCTTACTAATGTGGGATTGAATCCACTACTCCTAATACCTAATAAACTATATTTCAACATTTATCAAGGTCAAAATTATGTAGAATGCTATCCTCCTCTCTCGAGAACAAGTTGGGGCTCCAAAATCCTGTCCTTATCCCTACATGCATAGGTTTTTCTCAATCTAATCCTGATGGCTAAACCAATTTCATTAAGAATGGCCCTAACAATGATGGGTTCCATAGTTTTCCAAATGCAGAATTATTTAGAGATTATCCAAAATTCATTGCATAACAGCAAGAAATCTAAGTATTCGAAGCCTAAGGAAAAGAGAAAATTACTTCTTTATCCAGTCGCAAACAAATAGTTTCAATCATTTAAATTTGTGCAATGTTGCAGGACACCATCTAATTATTCAGAACCCATTGTCCGACAACTAAAATGGTGTATGGAAACGAGTAAAGAGGAAAAGAAAAAAAAACTAGTATAGTGATCAGGAAATGGGTTCTTACCAACCTTTCTCACATGCCTCTCATATGCCAACATCTTCAATTAATAATGTGAATCCTAACTGTTGTCGCTGAACATGCCAACACGACGTATATTAAGCAGTATACTTAGACTTAGTTGGTGCTCAATTGCCTTGTACCAGAGCTTAGACGCGACATCGTGATGAAAATTGGCCATTTCGATTCAAGATCCACATTTCAACCTCGACACAGAAACTAAGATATATCCCCAGAAGCAGGACGACAATAAATCACAAAGCAACGAAACACGACAAAATTTCAAGTATCAAAATGAAGAAGAGCGGAGAGGGGGAAAAGGGGGAAGGATCCGAACCGACGGTAGGAGAGAGATCTTCCCCGAGGTGGTTGGAGATGAATGAGACGAGGAGGCTGCTCTTGCCCACCCCGGAGTCCCCAATCAAAAGAACCTTGAAGGAGTAGTCGCATCCATGCCCCGACGCCGGCGACGAACCCATCCGACCACAGACGAAGCAGTGTCGAACGCCGTGGGCGATAGTAACGAGGAGAGAGACAGAGACAGAGACAGAGAGAGAGAGAGGATGGGAGGTTACTGTCACTGAGGTAACTTGGGTTCCTCTTCGTCGCGACAGCAACCACCAATTGTAGTCCACAACGTTTCGACGCCTTCGCTTCCACGTGTCCCTGTCGCTACAATTACGCGTCGCTCGGTGCGAATATAACAATAATATTATTTGGTCCATTAAAATTTTTGTTTTATTTGCTGTAAATTTCGAAGAAAAGAATATTTAATAAATTCATTCATAGAATAATATTTGATAAAACAAATAAAAAATTTCGGAGATTAATGACTAGATGAGAAATTATTAATGCTTTTATATTTAACGGTGGATGAAAAACATTTATGAGATAAATTAATCATCTTCCAAATTATAGTTGATAAAAGTTCGTATCTAAATTACTATAACAAAATATTGAATAGAACATTCTAAATGTACATCTCATCAAAACGTAAACTACTTTGTAATTATTTCAATTAATAAAAGGTATTTTGTAGTTGTTATTATATATTTAGGATTTATAATTTATAATTTCGTTTGATTAAAATATTTATATTGTAATAATTATCGAATATATAAATGTTACACATTTGTTGTTAAATTTTAAATTCTAAATATTTGTGTACTAACTGAACCAATTTTATCAAAATTATGATAAATTAATCAAAATTACTTTAAAATAATGATAGAAACTATTAAATAACTATTACAATACTACAACATTATTATATTAGATGTTACATATTGTAATAATTATAAAATAATTTTTATACATTTGGAAGATCAATACTAGTATTGATTTTGGAACATCAATTGATATTTTAAAGACCAACATCATATTAGTATTGATTTTGGAACATCAATATCATGTTGACAATAATTTTGGAACATCAATACTTCAAAAAAAGGTTCAAATTGAGTTAATATTTATTTAGGAGAGAGAGAAAAAATAATTTAATAGAAAAGCGAAAAAATCTTTTATCGCACCGCAATCCTGTCGAACAACTTAACTATTCAGCTTAACCGCATGACAATCTTACACGCAATAATCGTAGCTGAACACTGCGATCGTCCTGGCCGAAGACCAAGAATGCAGAGTGTCCAGATCATTCGACTAAGATCATTATGTCATTGATCACTCGACTATGATTGTAGGACGGACAAGTCGAGTGACTAGATTGCTCGATAGGAGTATCGTGCGACGATCATTCAATAGAAAATTTATTTATATATATATTTTTAATGAAAATAATATTTTAAAAAAATACGTCCTTTAATAAATATGAAAGTAGGATGCCTTTTAAAGATTCAAATGTGATTACGACATTTTAGTGAACCACCCATATATATTTTAGAATTTCTCATTTCTCATATATAATTTTTGTAATATCAAAATCATATTTCCATTATAACCTTCCTCTTTTTGTTATTCTCAAAAATTTCTCTATTCTCTAAATTATTGTTATATTTATATAAAAATTAATTGATCTCAATTTATATTATCAAATTTAAATGACATAAATACATTAACGAGACTTCGAGTAAATGCATTAATTTTACTTTAATTTAAATTTTTTGAATCATTTTAAATTTAAATTAATATTTTTTTAAAAGTTTTGTAAGATTTGAATTTAATAATATAAATTAAAAATAATAAATTTTTAAAAATTTGAAGAAAGTGAAAGGGATACAATGGAAGTGTACTATATAATTTTAATAATACGAAGTTAAGTATCCGAAATGATAAATTTCAAAACGTTGCATGTGTGAGGTTCAGTAAAATATGGTTATCTTTTAAATTATGAAAGGAAAAAAAAAACAGATGTCAGTGACATGCACAGAAGGCAATGCTATCGATCCCGAGATGCTTTGATGTATAAAAAAAATATAAATAAATAGACAATACATAACAAAAAGGAAAAATAGGCTCTCTGATATCAATCCATCGATGCAGTAGAATATGTCTCCTCTGGATGATTAATGTATAACATATTATTATCATAAAATTTAAAGATTAATTTTTAATTAATAATTAAATTTTTATTTTTTATATATTAATTTTTATTTAAATTAATAATTATTAATAATTTATTCATTTTCATATAACTTAACTTAAGATGAGCCGTGAAAAATGTCTGCAGTATTATCATATTTTGTTACTATAAATATAGATGTAGTAGAATATATAAGTTAAAAAAATAAATCGAAATAAAATTTTAGATGTGTATAGAGGTGTACATAACAGGTGAGTAAAATAATATTATTTTCATAAGATGAACTGATGATTAATATATGAAATATTACTATTATGAGATGAGTCAAATTTTTACTAATTAAGTTTTTATTTCTTTTATATATTAATTATTATTCAGATTAGTAAATTAATTTTTATAATTTTTTTATATTAATTTTAAAATAAATAAATAAAAACATTAAAAGTGAATATTTTATTTTTTATCGTAGGATAATATTATATATAAGCTATTGTTATCTGTGTACTACAAGGTGCGCAGTAGGAATTTTTTTTTTAACTCTTAGATTAAATAAATTAAATTTTATTTTAAAATTTAAGAGTTAAATTATAATGTTAATATTTGATCTTGCACACTGTATGTATACTTAATTTTTTTTTTTAATTTAAAATTTATTTTTTACGTAATACTATAATTCAAGGTAAAAGAAAAAGAAAAAAGACCGGTTCGCCTCCGTATGTTTCCACGCTTGCCGCCCATGTATATATATATTCCATTTTTTAAAAAAGTTTTTGATTATGTTAATAAAATTTTATTTTTAAGATTTAAAAATTATATTATAATATTAAGTAAAAAGGATTTTTTTTAAATGTTCATAAAATATGTGAGATAAAATGTACAGGAAAATATCAAATGTCTATGTATATTATATAATTTGATCAATTATAAAATTAGGTGGGGAAGAAGAAATGACTGACTAAGCAATGGAAGAACACATACGCACACAAACTGTAGCTGTCTCAGCAGTCGAACAAGGCGTTGGGTATTGGTGACACGTTTACTTCCTTTAATTGCAATCAATGTAATGGAGACAAAAAAATTTGGACGAGCTGTTTTTTCAGGATATCATATCATATCATACATCAGATGACAACAAGATTTTCGATGCAGGAAGATTATAATTTTTTTATTCGGATTGAATTATGTGATTTTTAATATATTAAATTAAAATTTATTTAAAGATTTATAATTTATTAACTTCGTTTAAAACTATGACGATCATTCAAAAAATATCATTTTAAACTTTTTCATAGACTTTGAAATTTTTTATTATTATTTTCATCTTTTACTTAATTAAGATTTTGAAATTTATTTAATTGATGTTAAAATATATTTTTTATATTTTGAATCAATTTTATTTAATTAAAATTAAAAATAATGTTTTTGTATTTGATGATTTTTTATATCATCTTTGAAATTCAAATTAATCATCAGAATAATTATTATTTTATTCGACGTTAATTTTTGTTAATTCTGAGATTTTTTTTGGAATAAATGATTGTTAATTAATGCAAATATATATACTAAGCTTTGGACTTAGCTTTGCTTTTTGTTCAAGCTTGGCAAGAGATCAGACGCAATGACATTGACTAAATAATGAACATCAAATTTAAGATGAGTGATTTGACTTGTGAAATTTTTTTATTAGTTATTAAAGTAAATTAAAAAATATTAATAAAAATTTATCCAGATAATTAACATTTTTAAACATATTTTTTATTGAAAGATTTTTTTTTTATAATATATCATAGTTAAAATTTAAATTTTACATCCATCTTTTAATTATTTACTAGAGAATTTAATTATTACCTCATTATACGAGGGCTTAATTAAAATGATGAAATGAATCAGTTCAATTAAACATGATAAAAGCATTTGAGCAAAAATTAGGCATTTTTAAAAAAACACTCAAAATAATGTCCAATATTATATTTTTCATCCTAAAAATATTTTTGGTTATAATAATTATAATTATAGTTACTACATAATAATAAATTAATTTTAAAAAATAATATTTTAATATGACTGTTACAATAAGTTTCGTTGATGAATAATTATGATCCCCGAGTTAACATAATTGATATATGCATAGTATGAATAATTATTTTAATAGATCTCAGGATCAATTTTTAATAAATATAAAATATCTTGTTGGATCTGATTTCCTCTACAAAAGATCACTATAGTAGAATAAATATTCTTATGATTTATTTATTCTAAAAAATACATAGTCATTTTAGAGAGATCGTTAAAATAATGATTTTACTTGTTCTTTTTTCATCCAATGATGTAGTAATTATGATCGTAATTATTATCATTGTTATTTTAATCGATTTAAAATTATTTTGATTAAATTTAAATAATTTTGATTTAATTTGATTAAATCTCACCTACCAACCAACATAATTAATTACAATTATATTTAATGATGTAAACAATGGAGCTTGCACACCTAAGTCCAAGTTCATATTTTAAAATTGGATTAGTTGACCATTCTATTCAAAGATGAGCTAATGACCTTCTTTGGCACTTTTGCATTCTTCATCTTTCATATCAGTATTTATTGGGACCGTGATTGACTAGAGAGGATGGATAAGCTACTCACTAGTAATCCCTTAAAACTCATCCATCTTAGTATTGTTAAATCGATCAATCTGTAACGGACGAATTGATTTATCAAAAATTTATTATATAATGGGATAAGATGGGTTATCTTAGCGGATTAAGAAATCTCTAATTTAATCCAATTGAAAATAGATTACGGATTAAGCGAATCAACTCACAAATCCATCAAAATATATATATATATATATATATATATATATATAAGATTTAAAATTTTAAATTTGATTATGAATTAAACGAATCAAACCTAGCTCAATAATTTTTTTACTTTAATTTTAAATTTTTTAGAAAATAAAATTTCTCAATCCACATATCAATCCAGCCCACTATGGGCTGACTCACGCAAGTCACAGGCCCGAGCGAGTCGGCTCGTTTAGATTTGTCTTAAAATAAGTTAATAAAATTTTAATTCAATCCTTAAATTATTTAATAAGACGAGTTAAATAAATCTAAATTAACTATTCTAATCTTCATCTACCTAGATCTTCCTTACATGCCTAAATTTTATCTTCGATTTTCTCTCCATGACGCACTCCTAGCTCCATTAACGACTTTTGGATTTTTTTTATATATTTTCATCCGCAAAATATTGCTACTTAAACCTCTGTCAACCATATATATGAAAATAATTCACACACATTAAAAAAAAAACAAATTAAAAATATGTGAAAATGATTGTTACATGTCAGCTAAATCAGAAATATATGAAATAAATAAAATGATAAAAAGTTTGTTAAAATCGAGAAAACAATTATGTTTACCTCCCTTAAA
>JBBUKS010000060.1:1530548-1561507 GCA_038050645.1 Hedychium gardnerianum | reverse complement strand
CCCCTGAGGAAGAAGAAGAAGAAGAAGAAGCGGAAGCGGAAGCGGAAGCAAAGGGGAAGATCTTCCAAGGGGCTTAGGGTTGACGGCGTCGAATTCTCTTGGTCTAATGAAAAACCAAGAAATGTCTCAAAAAGATACTCTAAAATTTTGGGAACCTCTCCTTATATAAATAACCAATTCGTTATCAGCTCATAAATAATAACGGATCAGACTAAATGATTATATATATATATATAGGATCCACATCTAATAATCCGAAATCTAATTATTAGATTACTTAATAAGTTCGATATCACCAATTTTTAAATCACATATAAATTCATGATAAGAGATAATTAAATTCAACGGATCGAGCTACCAAGTGTTGGAGCTGCCATTGGTGACCCTCCCTCACCACAATCACGGTGGCGCTAGCCAGTATCGATCCTGAGTCGGTGCGGAAGCTCCAAAATGGAGCGAGAGAAGGCCTCAAATATGTCAGACTCATCGAACGTTCTTTGGGTCGTGGGACGTTAATTGACATGAGAAGAGCAGCATACAGTCTCTGGCTAGGAGTTGATTTCCACTACAAGTTGCTCAATCACCCGCTGCGATGCGGAGTGCCAATTCCAAGACTATCATCGAAGAACTCAAACAAATCAGTGAAGGAAAACAAGCCAAATCTAGAAGAGACACCATCATAGCGAAGTGTGTTACCTGAGTGATTATTTGTACGAGATGTATTGATGATTAATATATAAAATATTATTAATCATAGCGAAGTGTGTTACCATAGCAAGTGTGTTACCCGAGTGATTATTTTTACGAGATGGATTGATAATTAATATATATAAGATATTATTCTTATGAAATTTGAAAATTAAATTTTGACTAATAATCAGATTTTTGTTATTTTTTATGTACTAATTATTATTTGGATTAGTTAGATTAATTTTCGTAATTTATTTTTTTCATATTAATTTTGAGATAAATTGACGGAAACATTGGAACAAACGTTTAAACTTTTGTCATCGTGTTACCAAAGCGACTGCAATCATATTGCAAGACTATGATGCTAATTATGGTGGGAAGGGCGTTAGGGAAGCACCTCTTCTATTGGGGGAGACAAAGGACATTATCCGAAAACTTGAAACTCCAGAAAATGGTCGCTAAGTATCCTCCGGGCAAAAGGTACATGGAAGATTGGCAGATGGCAAGTTAGAACCCATCCTTCTATTCTACTTGCCACAATAGAACCCATCCTATCTATTTGACATCAGAAATGGTTCTACTGCATGGGTGTTCTTCTATTTATCTTTAAGTTACTGTAACAAATGGTCTTGCTTTCTGTTGTTTACAAATTCAGCACTTTTCCGTTGTTTCCTTTGTTCCGTCGAGTTTCCGACGCTCAGTCAGGACTCGCAATTTCCCTTGTTTACAAATGGTCCTACCGTACGTGTGTTCTCTTATTTATCTTTCGCTTAGGGTAAGAAATGGTCTTGCGTTTTTTTTTTTTTTTTATAGCCGATCGAGTCAAATTTTATTGTGTTCAAATTGATTTGATAAATTAATTGAATTAAATTAAATCAAACTTAAAATGAATCAAGTCGTTAAAATAATATTTCAAATTTAATTTTGAGTTTATTGAGAATTCAAACTTGACTTGAGATTGATTATTGAATTTAATAATATAATGTTTTTTGTTCCTTTTAATTTTTTATAGTTATTCAACATGTTGATAAAAAATTTATTGATGAAAATAGTGTTAGATAATTTTATTGTTGGAGATTGAGGGGAAATTGTTGAATTAAAATTTAGATTCAATCTTGTTCTGAGTCGTCAAGTGATAAGTTATTTTTATGAACGGATCATCAAGTGATTCCCGTATGGAAGTACAGTGAGACATTGCTTGCAAGCAAATTTGTTTCCGTCGTCACGCAATTGCTTGCAAATTTCTTCAGCTTATTGGTAACAAAGTTTAGCTCCTCAATATAAATGTTTATAATTTATTGTGGCATAAGGCGAAACGCTCATTCAGTGCTCCCGTCAGTTCGTCCCAGGACCAACACGAAAGAAATAAATCACGGAGATTAATTTAGCCAGCCCGAATAAGGACTAGTGCACAAGGGGACAGGAACCTGACAAATGTTTATAATTCAACATTCTTGTTTGAAATATTTTGTATATTTACACCTTAAAAAATTAAACTCATATAATTAAAGATCAATAAGTTATAAATATTTAAAACTTAAGACGTTTATATCGTTTATACCATCGGTATAAAAGTAAATGACGTATTAATAAAAACATCTTGATTGAAATTTTAAATATTGAGAAATATAATGTTTTTAAGAATTTATTGGCATTCAAAAGTAACCATATATTATTTATTTTTTATATTAAAAATTTATTTGAATAAAAATTAACTTTAAACTGTTTTTATATATAGTTATGTAGTCTTTCTGATGCGCAAGAAAAAAAAATCATAAATAATTATTAATATATAAGAGAGGACAGAACTATCTGTTGTTATGATTTCATTTATAATATTTCTTTAATAAATGGGAGGCAATTTTTCAAACAAAAAATATTATAAGTCAAAATAACAAATAAAAGGGATAAAATATTAATGATGCTTAACTACCCTCACGGCCGTTCTCAGATCTACACACGCATCCATCGGAGATCCCCGTCACCGTCGGTGCGCTGCCAGAGGAATCAGCTCTGATAGGGGAGTCCCCACCGGCGTCTCCGCCGCGGAGGTCACCGGCGAGCTGCGGCATAGCGGACACGTGGCGCTGACCCGCAGCCACTCGTCGATGCACGCCGCGTGGAAGGAGTGCCCACACTCCGGCGCTCGGCGGAGCGCCTCTCCGCCCTCGTACTCCGCCAGGCAGATCGGGCACGGCCCAGCGGGAGGAATGCCCCCGCAGACGAACTTGGGGTAGAAGGCCTCGACGGCGAGCCCGTCGAGCCCAACTGCTTCCGCGGCGGCGGACGGGGAGGCCGGGAGCGTGGAGGGAGGAGGGCGTCGGCCGCTGGCCTTGGCGCGGATGCATAGGTAGGAGGCGAGAAGGATGGTGGAGACGAGGACGAGGGCACCGACGGCGATGGCGATGCCGTAGCCGAGGCCGATGCCGGCGGCGGAGGGCGGCGCATCCGGCCACATGGAAGCTTAATGAGCGAATGGGGAGTTGGAGGCTATTTGGGGCATCGTGGCCGGTGCAATAAATTAGGGCCCATCACATTAATTACTAATTTAATATTATGAGCTTTGTTCATAAAGTTATAATATATTTCCCGGCGGGTATTCTTTATTTTTTCTTTCTTTTCATCTCTTAATTTAACGATCATAAATTAATTTTATAATTTATTTCTTTTCATATTATTGGAACGACGGTAAAAGACATAATTTATTTTTACTATAATAAAACTATAATATTAATAAATGAATTTAGGAAAAACTCACTAAAGTAAACAGCAATACACTTATCGGGTTCGGTTTCCTTCCTTCACTAAATGATCCGGGAACACGACCCGTCTAGAGGCGCACTGATGCTATATATATATATATATCTCTTGAACCGCACGAAACCCTTCGGAGTACGGTCACAAAGTACTTGCTCTCGCAAGCCAATTGATCTCGAAGGCGTAGCGATCGGTGGAGGCTTAGCGCGATGAGTAGCATCGGCACAGGCTATGATCTCTCTGTCACCACGTTTTCGCCCGATGGGAGAGTCTTTCAGATCGAGTACGCCGCCAAAGCTGTCGACAATAGTGGGTTCGTTCCACTCCCTTCCCTTTCTCCTACTTTCTCTAGATTTTCCCTCGATCCAGTTCTAGGGTTTTTTTAAGTCGTTCTTTTATCGTTTTCGGTGTTTGTCTAAGGTAAAGTTGTGTTTTTTTTTGCTTCTATTTTTCTTGGGCGTCGCAGGACTGTGATTGGAATCAAATGTAAGGATGGAATCGTGATGGTATGTTTCTGAGAACTTGGTTTTGGTTTTCTGTTCTCATGTTGTTCGTGAGTAGTGGATTGATGTTTGGTGGAGATTAGGGTGTGGAGAAGTTGATTTCATCGAAGATGATGTTAGCGGGATCCAACCGGAGGATCCATGCGGTTCACCGCCATTCTGGCATGGTAAGCTTACACAAATTAAGTGGGTTCCTCATTCCCTTTCTGTACCACAGATATAATTCTTTCTTGGATTTTAGTCGTGTTTGGGCATATGGAGTTTAGCTTTCTTGGTGAAAGGAGGTGGGATGCTTATAGTGGTTACATTAACTTGATAAAGCGTGATCGGTCATGTTGGCTGCAACTACAAGAAGTGGTGTGTGGATCCACTACAGCAAAAATACAGTTTGATGACGTTAAATCATCCCATTGCCCACACTATTATGTGCTGGCATGCAAGATTGACAGCATTGTAATATGCATCTGTGGAGAATCAAAAAAGATTCAGTAATCGTGGTGTTGAAATTTTTTTACCAACTCAGCAAATAGTATTGTTGTCGTGCCTAGGGGGAAAACACCGTGGCAATGGCATCTCTCGGGTAGCCTCACCTGGACTCTGCATTGGCAAATAGTTGATACCTCAGTATAATTTGATGTTTTTTGAAATGTCAGTAAAATAAAGCATTGACAAATTACAATTTTGCTGTAGTTGGAACTATTTACTTCAACTATGTCATTGTGGGTCATAGGTCGGTGGATCAGATATTGATACTGATTTTACATTTCCTTGTATGATCTTTAATTTTAAATATGTGAACTCTTAGCCTTACCTTTTGGTTAAGAATGGACATCACATTTCTTGATTAAGCATGTTTGGTGTGAGGAAGAAGTTGATTGATGATCTGCCAATGCACTTGGAATTATATTCTTCTGAGGTTTATCTATTTGTATTGCACGGGTAATCACAATTATATACTTATGTTTCATGTCTTCTCCTGATTGTGATAGTGCTCAAAACCTGGTTATAAAAGTGCCTGGGTGCAGCATCTTTAAATGTAATGGTGGCGAACATCGTTAATGTTCCATCAAATAGTCTATTTATGAAATTTGAAAATTTTCAAGATGAGTTGCTAGTTGCAATTTACTTGTATCACGCTAATACTTGATAGTAATATCAGGAAAATATGAAATAAGAATGCAACTCGAACTGATTAACTACACACTTGCAATGATATGCATGATTGATATTGGAATTATTTATGGGACATGGTTATTTCAAAGTTGATTTTGTTTCCATTTGAAATACATATATGATATCTCCAATATTTTTAGTTATTATTTTACGTCACCAATGCTTTTTTGAATAAACTGGAGTTATTTTACTGATACTTCATGGGATAATTTCTTTATATGTATTCTTTGTAATTTTTTTACTGTTCATTGATGATTGATAAATCATGAAAATAACCGAATTAATTTATTTCTTTATAATAACTTGTTTTTTTGTTGGCATTTCTCATTGTATGTATGTTTCATGATAAGCAGGTTACACTGCTACTAGTTGTCTTCTTATCATCAACATAGTGTATTTACCATAATGATTTTCTAAATATACCAAAAAACAACATGCTTACTTTTTACATTGGCATACTCTTGGTTCAAATTCTCATTTATCTCATTCTGTACTATTATTGGTGTGATGGAACTGTAACCATTCTGTGTTGTTGACAACATTTTATTTTCACGTTTACAATGATTATGTCTCCAAGTAAATTTTAGGGCATGAAAAAAGAAATTATCCAGTATACTATGTGCTTCTTTTTGTCTCCACAAAATTTTTTCAGTGGCATGTTTCACTTACATATATTTCTCACTTCTATTCTATTTCAAGAGTAATCATTTAGGAATAGTTCTAATTCAAATTATTCAGAACAAGGTTCTTTGGTATAGCCATTCAAGAATCCAGTGAACACACACCATTCTGTATTCAATTAATATAACTTGCAAAAATTCTTTAATTACATGGTAATTCTTATAGAGGCTCAAGTCCCTGTGACTGTGAATGCAGGCTGTGGCTGGCTTAGCAGCTGATGGTAGGCAAATTGTTGCACGAGCAAAATCTGAAGCAGCAAGTTATGAGAGGTCTGTAAATAACTGATCATATAAGTTCATTTAGACGATAATTAACATGCTACATGTAATATAAATATATTATTCATCTTTTAATTAATTAGTATCTGCATTAATTAATTGATTCTAAAGATTCACTATGCAACTTTTCACACATTATATGGAAATGACATTAGCAGTTTGACATGCGTTTCAATTTCTACAACATGTGCAGAGTATACGGGGAACCCATACCTGTCAAGGAGCTTGCAGATCGTGTTGCAAGTTATGTTCATCTTTGTACTCTCTATTGGTGGCTCAGGTAGGATTATACTCCTTTTTTTATGGTGCTTATTTCTGAAGATTATCATATGCATGATGACAATGTTTGTCTTGCTGTTGTAGGCCTTTTGGCTGTGGGATTATTCTTGGTGGTTATGACAGAGAGGGACCTCAGTTATACATGATTGAACCCTCTGGAATATCATATGTAAGTTCTCATATTTGTCTACAAACATTTTACTGGAGTCTCTACATAGATTGTATACTTCTCTTGTACAAACAAACTATGATTATCAACTATTTGGAATTGGGACTACGTATCTCACCATTCAACTTTATGTAAAGGCTATCTCATTAATAGTATCCATATGCTTTATGTTACCTTAAATTATGTTAGAGTTTTCTTTGGTCTCTTTTTATGACTCATCGCTTCAACTCGAGTGGATTTTACATGTCCAATTGTAGAATTTATTAGCCATCTTTGAAGATATATATAGCATCTTCAATTTTTTTTCTTCATACTACCCTCTTTTTAAGATTTTCTTGTGCTATGTTTCTGCTACAAGTAGCATAAGGGAAGAGGTTACATGAAGTTTCTATTGTTGTGTGTGTCTGGTAGCGGTGATGGTGGCTTCATATTCCTCGGCATTAAAAATTAAATTTTGTACAGCATTCTGTGGAGAGTTTACTAATGTCATCCAACATCATGAAGTTTCTATAAGTGGCTAAATATGTGCTTGTTGAATGTGCAACTATGCAGAGATATTTTGGTGCTGCTATTGGAAAAGGAAGACAGGCTGCTAAAACGTAATTGAATTTGCAACATGGTTTTTTTATTTGCAAGTCATGCGATGAAAATAAATCAACGTCATCTCTAAATCAATTCTTTTGTTTGTGAACAGCTTGTTATTTTTTGTATTTTCAACCTAATATTCCTATTTTTCTTACTCAGAGAGATAGAGAAGCTGAAGCTTTCTGAGATGACCTGCAGGGAAGGAGTGATTGAAGTAGCCAAGATGTAAGTTGTGTCCTATTTCAGCTTTCTCTCAGGATTTCCAACAGAGAATCCGGCTATGTTGTTCAATTATTTACTTCCATTGCAGAAATTATGGACTTTGGGTTATCTTATTAATTATTTTGGTAGTTGGAAGTCTCTTTTGTGTGTCTTCCCAACTAACCGAAGAAGGTAATAAAACAACTAAACTATGCTGAGTGGCCTTGTCACATCTTATAAATGTTGTCTGGATTTATCAAAATTTCAAACTTTTCCCCACAAGTCATTCATTGTGCAGTGCCTTTTATTCATTGGAATCAGTTACTTGGTGTATGCTGTTTGTTAGTTTATCAAAGGAAATGTTTGATTTCGATTGTCAAGGCTTTGCACAGAGATAATTGTTTGTGTCAAGGTAGAAGGTGGTTATGTGCTTATGTTGCATAGCAACTACCGAGTAACATGAATGTGGGCATCTTGGGCCATTGCTACAACATTTATTCAACCAGAGGACCAGTGGGCTTATAAGTGCTAGCTGTAACTCTATGATGAGATTCTTGTGCGATATCTGATCATATTGGAACAATATTAGGTACTAATCTGATACAAAAATTCCACAATTTTCCTGTTTATTAGGTTTACTAATCTATTTTTTACTAGAAAGACTGGTGTCCAAGTTAGTCTGGTTTTCTACAGTTTATTTGGAAAAATGGATGTTCTGTTAGTTTATTATTCATAAATATATCTAATTTCATTCTTGGATCTGCAACTCTTAGTTGAGAAATTATCCTACATTATCCTTGTTGAGTTTCATACACTCTAATTATTGGATATCTTTACTAATGTCTATAGATCTGTTAATTTGTTTACACTTGTCTTAGTTTCTTATCATATTAGTTTAACATGTGAACGAAACTTGATTATTCTATCTGTTCTCATCAAATACTAGATTAGAGATTCAACATCAATAAATCTATAGTACTTGTGGAGAAAAGTGACAATTTATGGGTCCTCCTAATTGACCTTCTTGATTTGTGAATATTGTGTTCTTTGTTGCTCAATTATATTTCTGAATATTACTAGATAAGTTGAGCACTCGTGGTTAATTTGTGGGACTGTCTACTGGGTTTTTGTTATTTTGATATCTCAATTAACTCTTAACACATTAGGATACTAGGAGAAAGAACTCTATCTAACTAAATTTTACAGCTCAATATCCCAAAAGAGAAGAGAGCTTTAATGACTTTTTATATTTTTTTCTGGATATATTTTATTTCTAGAACTTCTGCAAATTGAAATTGATATTTGCATTGTTTAACCTTGTACTTCCAAGCAGAATTTATGGAGTGCACGATGAAGCAAAGGACAAAGCATTTGAGTTAGAAATGAGCTGGGTCTGTGATGAATCAAACCGCCAGCATCAGAAGGTAGCTGTTGTTAATTGGACTTGTTAATTTTAGACAGTAATTTAGTTAGAACTGTCTACTGATGTTTATTTCCTGTCCTTTTTCTGTACCATGAACTTTCTTATGCATAAAGAAAGTCACTTTTACAATTACCTTGAATTGCAAATTTCATTCTATTTACTTTTTTTCTTTGATCATGCAAATATAGTAGAATATAGTTCTTATTTGTTTGCTGATGTCTTCTATTCTGGCATACATCACAATGCCTTATTGGTTGCCCAAGTCTGTCGTAGAACATCCTAATGAATAGGCTATGGCAATACTAGAATAACTGTTAAAAACCAGACTAATCTAGATACATTGGCTCGTTGATTTTACTAATTCTTTTTTTGTCTGAATGACTTCAATGACTGTTTAGTTGCATAATAATTGTTTGACTGTGTCCATAAATTCTCACTAATCCTTCCTGTCCAGATAGTTTTGTTTCGGACAATTCTCAATTAACTCCCTTTTGAAGATATTTTGAACAAAAAAATTGAAGTTTCTTTTTCATATGTGCCTATATTACCTTTCCCAACAATTTTGTATTTTATCATGTTACAAACTGTAGTTCTTGTCATTAACCTAAATATTGTCTTCTTTTTTTTTAAGTAAACAAATTTTCTAAAAGCTTATTGTGCAGCATTTCCTGAAGGATACAGTGTGCCATGCTCTTTTCCTTTTCTTTATAGAAACACGATACAATAACAACAACAATCAAATTTTATCCCACTAAGAATTGTTTTAACAACAACAATCAAATTTTATCCCACTAAGAAATTTTTTTATAAGATATATAGAAACACAATATTACAAGAAAATTACTTGTGTGTAATTTATACTTCTCTTTATTTTTCTAACCTTCTTCTCTTATTCATGTTTTTCCTCATTAGTCTCAGTTATACTCTTTATTTAATATTTCATGGTATTCTTTATAAAGTACAAGGCATGTATTGCCACAGGTTCCAGGCGAACTCTTGGAGCAAGCCAAGGAGGCTGCAAAAGCCGCATTGGAGGAGATGGATGCAGATTAGGGCAAATATTTTCATTTTGCATCTTCGTCTGACATTAGGGTATCCGTGTTACTTGTGTTATTCATTGTATGTAGCGAATGCATTTGCACTGCAGCCGGAGAAATAGTTTCAATTCCCTCAGTCTCTGAACCAGTATATTCGCTACACATGATTCAAATGCTGGGTGGCGTTCCTTGAACCATGAAATTAGTTTCTAGGGGTTGGTTGCCCTCCCTGTCAGTTATCTAGCTTCAAATTACAGTTTATGAACTTTGCAATATAACAGTGTTGAATATTTGCTATCATCTTAAAATCAAGAACTTGGTTTTCTTGCTCGACTATTGACATTTCTTTAGTTTGTGGATTTGTCTACATGAGTTTATTAAGGTTGTTGAGCGAAGTAGTTAAGTCATTTTTTTTTTTCTAAGTCCAACCAATGGGTCTATTCTAATGAATTTATTAAACTTAATGAGCGGAGTAATCAAGTCAAATGACACCAATCTAAGCAAATTGATCGATTTAATTAGTCCAATAAATTCTCTTAGTCTAGATAATTTGGGTAGGGTAGGCACAACCTGTAGGTAAATGATCAATTTAATCGATCTATCTGAACTATGGATAAAAAAGAGGATTTAGCAATGAAAATGACAAAAAAATGAAGTAGAAAAAGGAGATTTATTAATGAATGTATAGAACTTTCAAATCTATTTTCCTTCAATGGCTTCTTTTAAATATTAAAAATTTTAAAATATTAAAAAAACACTTTGCACAAAACAAAGCCCCCAAAAAGATATTTTATGTGAAATAAAGAGAGCCAGCCAAAGGACACCCCATTCAATACAAAGAAAGCATAAAAAATTACTTCGCGTGATATAGACGATTTATTGTCATTTAATTTATCTCCAACAATACGTCCATTTGGCCCATATGCGGAAGCATATCCCTTTATGTTTATTCAATCATTCACACATTTGATATGCTTCACCACTTCTCATCTAATCTCAAATTCTCAAATTGCAGCTCTCAATTCAGAAGTTAATGGAAGATCAAATGCAGTCAAGGACCGCGGAGCAATTACGACATCCATCGCTCTCCCTGCATTCGGTAATACGCTTGAAACTGGCACCACCTACAAACAGAAGATGTAACAAGAACACACAACACCAAAGATTTATAAATCAAAATTCAGTTCAATCATAGTATTCATTAAATTTCTGAACTAGGAACTCAAAAATGTTGCAGTTTTGCACTTTGAGCTTTCCTAAGATAAAAAAACATTGTTTCCTGTCAATACCAAAAATTTACCTTGTTTGGATATGCAAAAGAATTCTCATCCATCAAATTATCAGATGTGAGTATGGTTGCTGATCCAAATGAGTTAATGGCAGCTTCTAGTCCATTAATGGAGATTTTCAAGCTCACACTAACCTTCCCACAGTTGATGACCTGCATGGAGATCTATCAAACTTACCTTTTCCTTTAACAATAACCATACAGGGACTGAGAATTTATAGACTTTTTAAAATACCATCCATTCTTTGCCTCGATTTAAGTTGAAATTTTTATGCAATAACAATTAACAAATGCAGGCACATTATCCAGCCTGCATAGTGAGGAGTTGTATAAAGTTAACATTTTAACTTTGTTCCCACCTTTATTCTTAAATAATTCTGATTGTCTGTTGGGTCTTTCCAAGTGATAGTAGATGCTACCAACGAACCGGAGAAGTTGGCTTGAATTGTTGAAGGGTGAAAAGTTGCACCACTTGATTCCCTGAAGAAATGTTGCATCCAATAGCTAGGAGTTCCATATTGCTGCGAGGAATTGAAGACGATAGCATCTGGGTTCCACCTGCAAAATGCACATTAACCTATCAGTAAGATGAGTTTAAAAGAGATAAAACGAGTCATAGATTGAATGATTAGTACAACCACATAGTTGCAGTAATATGTGAACTTGAATAAGGTGACAAGGGAAATTTGGAAAGATGTGGATTCTTTTGTGTTTACATCCTCCAAATTATTTCCTCAAAAAATATACTGGTAATATTGATATTTGATGCAATACAAATTTTTTATTTATTTCGCATGGCCATTAAGATTATATACTTCATAGATTAGTAACTTTAGCCATAAGAAGTTCAGGATGGATCACTTTGGAACATTGAACCTTATGTCTGGTCATTTCCTCAATAATAAAAAGGTAGAGACAATTGAATCTTAAGCAAATAATTTTACATAGAGTCCAGACTTTGGATCAGCATTTGTGGTATCATGCATTTGGAAAAATTATTATTCTATCTATTAATCTTAATATACACATGTGTAATAAGTGAATTATTATTATTGATTTTAGAATGAAAGACCTTCAGAACTCAGTAATCATTATGACAAAAAAGAGGAGCATTGTCATCCCCATTGTCATTACCTGCGATCATTGGTATTGACCAAAAGAGGAGCATAACTTGCCATAGATACAACATCGCTGCATTTGAAGAAAAAAGAAAAGAAATTGTGATGTTAGTATACACTACTCAACATTCATGTAAAGAAATATCTAATCCAATGTCTGCATTGCATCAAGATATAAAAAATCCAGTATATTCAGGTTTTACTTGCATACAGATTGATCTGTACATGGCTGACCACTTGAGATAGTCTCAGCTCAATGGAACAGCATTATCGATAAAGAGAAAAAAAAGTTATAACAGTATTGTTAAAAAAAACCCGGAAAACAATGAGATCTGACTATCGAACAATGTAACATGTTGAAATTATTGGCAACTTAGTCATACAATATATAAATACATCTAAGATTCATATTCATGAATGAGGTTATTTACATAGAAGAACTAATCCCCAACCCTTCACTTTTTATCATTAAGGTCCTATCGGCATTGCACATTATACACATTTTAAGATAACACATTAAATGTCTGATCCACCAAGGAGTAAAAAAATGGAGTCTTATATTCTTATCCAATAACTTGATCATAGTCTTCATAAAGTTAATTTCATTGGGCTTGATGGTCCAAAAAAGAGATCTGACTAGGGTTACGTAGAAAACTGACCAGAGCCCAAAAAAAAAACGAGAGAGGGAAAACAAAAGAGTTCTTATTGGAGTCAGATTAGGCAGATCTCAAAATTTATTTAGAGGAATTTGATATATTGGTTTTTCAATTAAAATACCTAGAACATCTAACCAGCCCCTGAGTTTTGTTTTTTTAAAAAAAGGTAACATGCATACAACTTTAAAAACAAAATATATATAAAATTTGAAGAAACAATAAATACTTGACTCAACCCTGTATCGCCCACCCTAACCAAGCTTTGGTTTAAGCAATTAAAAATTCTGCATGCAAAATCAAATAAAGAATAAAACATTTAAAAGATATAGATCAAGTTTGAAGATCTTCTTTTTTTTTTTTTTCAAAAACTCATTTTTTATGTGAAAAAAATCAGTTCAGCTGGAATTGGGGCAAAATATTGGCCAATCCAACTTGAATGACTGAATATGTCTTGCAGAAAGTTACTATTTAGAAACATAAATGAAAGAACTTAAACAAATAACAATGATGATGACAACATTACCTATTTCTTTCTACTCCAATAAGGAATGCAGCTTCTCCTAGTGATGCTAAAAGGCTACCAGTCCCAGCATCTGATCCAGTCACAGCATACTCACTAACAAAAGCCTGTGATTATTACACAAAAACAGAACAGGATCATATAGGGATTTTATAAGTCCAGAGTTATAGAACAAGAGGCACACAATTTTTTTTGGAATTTAAGCTAACATACCTTAGGCCCAGTCCGTGATGTGCGATCAAATTGATTATTCATCTTAAACAGACTGCTAGCTGAGGTATAAACCTACAAAAGAAATGCCATCTTTAGTAACAATGTAAAAGCTTGATAATTTAGTATGATTTGTGATACCTATAAAAAAAAATGAAGATGTGAAGAGCATGACTTACATGGAAATCATAAAAATCAGCAGGATGATCCAATGGACTAGATGAACCATCACAATTTGATATAATCTTAATATCTGGGTAGGCAGCTTTTATGGCAAAATAGAACTTCAGGTAATTTCCTGTCCAAGGAGAATTCCATAATCATCACCCTGACTTAAAAAATTTCTTGCTTATGCTATGAGTCTAAATTTCCAAGTCATTTTAATACTTTGGTCGGTAGTTAAAATTTCAATTACAAATGACAATCAAGTAAGAAGCATGATTGAGAAATTGTGCATGCAACAGATATTAGTTATTCCTTTTCTGTGGTAAAGGAAGACTAAAGGCTATCACAAATCACAATGTTTCATTCAACACCAGTTAGTTGATGTGCAACAGAATTGGTCTCCTTTGATGGTTGGATTTTTGAAGGATGTCAAACATGGCCAGCAGAAATTAATTTGTTAAACTCCAATATCAACACCCATAAAAACTAGTCCAGATATACTAATCCAATTCATGGAATTATGCATATTGAATGGAGAATATGAGCGAAAAAAGCTGCTATGCATTGCAAGAACTGATCCTGTGAATATGGTTTGATTCAGTTGATCTTAGTATCTGATGAGATGTTAAGAAGGAAAGAATTGCCTCAATGCAATCTCCAAAGAAGTACTTGTTTGGATCTCGATTCGATGTAATTCTGAAGCTTCATAAATATGATGACAAGCATCGACGTCTCAAGCTACCATATAGAGTAACTTCAATGATACAAAGGAAAACACATTGTTACAGCAACTATATAAATTCTAAGATCTATGAGACTGCAAGTAACATGTGGATATTTTGCCATAATGGACTCCAAATAAATCCGTGGATTGACACAAGCACTAGATGCACCTAAGGCACAATCAAACCCTTGTAATTAATTATTGGGGCATAAATCAACAGTTCAACCCACAGAAACCTAAAACAGCACATATAATGAAGCAAAAGAATGGTTGTTTATAATGGCAAGTTTTGTACCAATTGTGCCTTTGTGAACTCCTAACTTAACTATTGTCTCATGAAAGAAGCCTAGTATTAAGATAGACAATCCATTGTTCTTCCATATATCCTCTACCTTTATAATTTTTCTTCCAGCAGTCCTCATTTCCAACAGCAACATATTCTAATTGAAAAGGTTCTGGATGTCCCATCTCAGCACGAACAGAGCCCCATTTTGAATCAGGGCTTCCCCTAGCAAACTCAATACTGTCTAAAACATCCTGAATTAAATAAAGCTGTAAGTGATTTCTAGAAGATAAATTTTACATATGATTTTCAATTGTGAATAAATTTTACATATGATTTTAATTGTTAAGAAGAAAATACATTCATGGAAGGTATATAGTATGCTCACATTTAGACTGAATATATTACGTGCAATTGCATGTAATATGCCAATAAATTAAATGTTTAATGGTTGGATATAACGACAGAATGAAAACAAAAGCAGGTTATAAATTTCTAGAAGATAAATTGCATGTAAGACTATAAAGATATCTGTTCAAATCATGCCTGTACAAAAGGAAAAATGTTGGTAGTATCCACTTGATCCTGGTGGCTAATTCCTGAATTAAAAGAGGACAAAGAAAAGTGTCAAATTTTCTGTATTTAAGCAATTGATCTACTATGCAGATGAAAATACCATTATTGAATACCCAAATGGGGGCTGCACCAATGTCCTCAGCAAGCTGCAATAGACCATCAAGATAATAAGATAAGAACCTTAGGAGAATTACTGAATTTCTTTCCTTTATACTGGAACTTCCAAGTTCCAACTTTGAACTAAAAAGCTTCCAAATCAAACCTGAAGAAACTCAAGGTATCCTAGTCCATCATCAGTCCAGTACATCCAAACATCACCGAAGTGCCCAGGTCTCTCTTCCCATGGCCCAATGGTTTCTCTCCACCGAAATGCGTTCCTTAGCCACTCGCCTTCAACGAAGCAACCTCCTATAACAATGAAGATACAAATAAGTTCAAAAACTAAAAATTAAGAGACATAAAACATACATTTAGCCATAACGATAAATATAATAAAAATTGAAAAAGGAACTAAGTTATTATAGTAGCTAATACTATATTAATAAACTCAAGATTATGATAAATAAAGTGACAAAATTGAGAACAAATTAACTAATGGAAAAAAAAACCTTCTGAAAAATCTCAAATCAAGCATTTGGTGCAAAAATTAACATTGCCAGAATAACCATATATCAAGGGCTAAAAAACAAATGCTAATACGGCAAAATCTTCCAAATATTCAACAACTACAAGTATTTTTAAGAATGATCTTGGATTTGACCATATAAACTTCTCGTGGGAACTTATAAATGACCTAGCTCTTGATAGACAAGCACACCTTAGATTCTTGAATCATTTTCTTTCAAAGATAATAGGGTGCCAAACAAGAGAAAATATGGAGTTAATGATTTAACATTCAACTTACAAGTCGTTTGATAGTGAGAGAAATTTTTTACAGACCATCTAGATAAAAAATGTAACAAGGAAAACCATAACAATAAAAAAAATGGCTGTTAAGATGTCATAATAAACACCTTGTAAACTGTGACCGATAGGCTCAACTTTAAAGTTTCGTTCTCTCCCATATTATATGATAGATCACATTTACTAATGAGGAAACGCAAGTATTTTATAAGTTTAGAATACAATTTTTCCCCTTTGCATGCACGTTACATTTTTCTATAATTTTAATTTCCATGGGAACCAAGTGGATAGTCATATCTCTTTACTCATTATCAATCGTAGGTTGTTAGGAAATGAGCTGTGCTGTATACAATTCATTTTTATAAGAGAATTCTTGTTCATGTTCACGCCAGAGTGTTGGGGTAGTTTCCACTATTGAAGTCAGAGTCTAGGTGTGTAAGCAATTGAAAAAAAGGTTCAGAAAGGCAGATGGTATTTTCCACTTTCACCTTATGTTGATATTCTTAATAAAATTTATTGGTTGTCTTGAACAATTTCTTTAACATTAACCTATTTTATTTCAACTTGGTATTATCGATGCTTCATCTCATTGCTCATAAATAATAATATTTTATTTTACCTCTCTTAGAACTGCACATTTATCTCAACATTCTCATCTCCTCTTTTAGCTTTTTGGAGGATGTTTCATTACCCCTAACAATTGACCCATAAATCAGGTTAGTTGTACAAGTATATAACATCTACATAGTGCTTGACTGAGCAATGTCTTTACAACTTTTTACACATAATCCTATCTACATTTGTTTGAGAGAAAGTTTATGTGATTATAATTAGTCACTCTTCTAAGATATCAAATGCATTTTTTTTTCTTTTAACAGTGAGGTAGAAAAGTCCAAAATCATAATGTCCTACTTGTTTCCTACTGCAAACACACATCTTCCATGAATACTTCTATATTCTCCATATTCTCAGCCTAATATCTCCATTCAGACCTCAAAGCATAAATTTGCAACAATAACTATTTTAGATTTTCCTGAAATTCCCTTTGATTTAATGATTCGATTGTTTAGATGGCAACAGTTATTATTTATAAACAGAAAACATAAACCCACATATAAACTTTCAAAATTACAATGAAATCAATTTCATACCTGGAAACCTAATGAACCGTGGTTTCAGATCTTCAATCATGGATATCAGTTCCTTACGGAAGCCATGTCCCTGTGTAATAGAAAGGTTCCAAGTTTAAGGCCATAAACAATCCAAATGGGAACTTCAGTGTAAGACACTACGAATATCTCATATTTAACTATTTTTTAAAATTATTGGATGCTTATTACTTGTTTAACTACTCTTGGGCTTTGAGTGTTAACCAAATCATTAAGATCCAATTTATGAAACTCAATTATGCTGATGTCTATAGAATGTTCCTTGTTGTTTTTTCTTCTTTATCCGTATGCGTTTCTCTTAATTAAATTTCCTTCCACTTTAGAAAAAGTGAACTCAGAATCTTTTAAACATAGCATACCTTATAAGTGTCTAATGGCATAAGCGAAATTTGATCAAACCAAATAATTCCTTTTTTCGCAGTAGTCAACTGAAGCCTTGCATTTCTGTCTGTTGCAATAGCTTCCAACTGTGACTCTACTCTTGTCCAGTTTGACACATCTGTAGCATCAGCTCTGCCAGAAACAATAATAAAAAGATATTCAACTTTAATCTAGAATATCTGAAGATTCAAGGACTATAGCAAATGCTCAAGACTATATAGATGCTCACATAATATTGGCAGAAGCCAGTTTGCGCAATCCATCTGAGCTTGTAAGTGAAACAGATATATTGATCATGTCAAGTGATCTTACATACAGTATAAGATTATATGTCTTTTTTTCTTCTATATTCTGAAGAATGCCAATAAGAAAACAGTGGGAAGAAATGTTAGCCATAAGAAATTTATCAGTTTTTTTTTTTGGAAATTACTGTCTAGTTAAATTGTTAGAGTGAAGAGCCTAAAAAATCTGAAATAGACAAAACCCTAAGGGTTCACTACCTACAGTGCTAAGACTATATATCATGTATTTCTGTGTATTAAGATGAAGGATGTAGATACCATGTACTTCCATGCATTAATGTGAAGGGGATTCTAACAGAACCACGTTGACCATATATATATTTTTCAAAAAGTACTTATCCCAAAATAAGGCCATTATGGAATGGAGTATTGGTAAAAATGTGAGAGACAGATGAAAAGAAATTATACAAAAGAAAATTGCATACTCTGCAAAAATAAAGAACTGTCTTATGTCTCCTACTAAAAGGCTATTGCAGATTCTGTAAAATGCAGATCATATAATTTCTTGTTAATTCAAAAGGGGAACAATGAATTTAGCAAATCCAAAATGCATACCATGCCCCAAAACCCAGGGTTATATATTCCCACACCATCTGGACAGGCAACAGATTCTCCATCACCACAGAATACCTTCATCTTTAGTGCCACCTCATTGCGACTGAAACAAGATGTTCGATCAGTAGATACATAAATGGAAGATTCATTTCCAATGATGGCCCACGGATCAATGTTTGAAGGCGTGTTGGGACCTCCAGCTTCAAATCCTGAGATATTTCACAAATGATAAAGAATTAAGATTCGTTTAATTAAATCGTTTCCCAAAGCTTTGATTGAACATTAGTTCATTCCTATAACTTTCCCAGAAACTTTTCTTCAGAGATTTCAGGATTTGAGTATTTAACTTGCCTCTATTACTCACAAGCTCTGCCCAAATCCCACCAGCTCCAGCATGATTAATTTCCTGAGTTAAAGTTAAATTTAATCAATATACATGTAATTGCTAATAGATAATAAAATAGACTAGCTACTGTTTCCTTGAGTGACGTAGCATATAAACTATAAAGAAAGTTTTACATAAACCATGTAGGAACTTCTTAGCTTAGAGACTACAAAGAAAGTTTAAAATAGACAAGCAGGAACTTCTTACATAGCTTAAAAATTGATTTATGCTTAAGTAGATGAATATTGCCAAAAACGATTTTTCAAGATTGAGTGAGCTTAGCAATGAAAATCTAGAATGAAAGGAATTTTCTTTTTCTTGGGTGTGTGTGTCGTGTCTTTTACACTACAAGATATGGACCTTATATAGAGACGAGAAAGCACAAACAGCTGGAACAATTGAATTGAATCGACAAGAACAACAGAAATCCTCAAATTCACCTACATCTTAGAACTGAGTGTGAAACTATTTCAATTAATATGCAGAATTAGCATCATAATTTGAAAGTAGTGCATTCATGTTTATTTGTTATCCGTAACCAAAATACAACAGAGTAGAGGATAAACATAAACAGTGGCTAAAAATCTCAAGAGTTGGACATGTCCTAACTCTTAAGAGCGTTTCCTAATATGCGGTGTCAGCAAACAGAGAGAAAAATGTATGCTCAAAAGAAGTTACAGACCTCAAAAAAGATACCAAATAGAGTCTCAGGAATTATATGACCAGATTGAGGTGAAGCATCAATCGTCAGCAGGGCAGACAGGTTGGCCTCCAACGTATGAGTAAAGCAATGAGGAGCAACAAATAGCAGAATAACGATGCATAGTGAAGCACCTGGAGATGTCCCTCCAAGAGCCATTATGATTTCACAGCATCAACTTGGTGACCAAGTAGCCTGCATTAGTAAAATAGGAACGGTAAAGACAAGTCAAGAAAATAAGAAAACCCGAATTAAAATCCTTAACGCACATTAGGGTTTCAATGCATCGTTAAATGAAAATCAAGAAAACAAACATATAGTGAGTTCATGCGTCAATTTAACAAGATAAAAAGAAACAAGGAGGATTTAGTAAGAAAACAATCATTTGGAAAGTGAAGTAAAATAAATTTAAAGACCCAGCAAGTTCTAAACCAAAATGCAGAAATGGAAAACAAATGAACATGAACGTTCATTCGAAGTGGAAACTCAACAGCTAGAATGTACTTGTCTCTTCTTTTCAGGAAAATAAAACCAAAGGCCAACCCAGATTGCATTTAAAGAAGGGACGGACAGAATTACAGGGACATAATAAAGCAAATTAAACAAATACAAAAATCCCTTTGTGTGTGTGTGTGCAAACTAAGATCGAAAGAGAATCTAAGATTCTATTCCGTCCTCTGGAAATCCATGTTAAAGGATGGAAGTCGTCCAATCAACTCCCCCCGATGGAAAGAATCACCTAGCATATCTTATTGACAAATTAACATACAAAAAATTACAAATTTGACCAAAAAAAGTATCCGCCAAATAATCAATCAAGTATAGCCCCCGAAATCATGCAGCTGGAAATGGTAAAGACAAAGATCATATCTTTTACCGGTTTCCGGCAGGAAGGACGAAGGATCCAAGAAGCGTAGAATCGGAGTGGATAATCGACGTGGAGCACTGGTCTTTAAGTAGGGGGGAGAAACCACAAACCAGAGAGTGGCTGTATCTTCCTTCGAAGCGATGACTGCTGAAATCATGCCGAGGTCATCAACCGGGCGGAAGGGAGCCTGAAGTCGACGACAAAAACACATCAGCCGAGGGCAGAGCCGCGTGGCAGTGGGTGGCGTCGGGGCCGTTCGATTGTGTTTCCGGTGGTTGGGATCTGGAGACCGCACGCAAACTTCGCCCTCCGCCTCCACGTCTCGTTGCTTGGAAGCCTCCACTTCACATTGCGGTCCCACCGCAGCTGCCATATTCCTTATCTAGTTCTCCGGCAACGGATTGGTTTCGGAAGGAAATTTTACTTGACCCCTCAACTTTTATCAAAATTTTTCGTTTAACCTCCACTAGTTTTTTTAAAACAACATTTTTTTCGTATCATTTTCAAATTAATTTTTTCCCTTAAGAAGACTCAAATGTATTACGTGGAACATTCAATTCTTTGAATATAATTAATGAGCCATTTTTTTTTTTAAATCATTCAGGCGCAAACGCGTGTGTGTATCGATTTGGGCCAACGAGATCCATACAAAAAAAGAATAATGGGAGGCTATGAAATAAAATTGCTGACTTTAAGGTTAAAGTAATGAACAAGTTACGGAGGGGTCGACGTACTGAGCACGTAAAGTTGCACCCTAATTTTCTAACAAGAGAACAATTTCTCTTTGTGGTTTAATGTTTTTCTTTGCAAGTGAGATCCTAAAATATTGGAGATTTGATGCAGGACAGAGCCACTGAGTTAATTCAGTGCAAGCCCAAGCTCACTGCCAGATTCATCATCAACTGCTGCATCAACGCAGACTGGCACATGGCATCCAACTGATCGTTACCGGCCGCCATCGGTCTCCTTGAACCTTCACTGATCCCATCGTGAATAAACCCACCATTATTTGACGCCCTCCTCCGCTTCGAGCCGGCCGAATCCTCCGCCGACCAATTAGCAGGGACGACGTTGCCGACGTCGTCGAAAGCTCGGTGCAAAACTGGAAAGCCAGCCGAGTCCGCCGCTCCGGGAATCTCCGGTGAACATCTGGACATACGCGATATCACCGAGTCTCCTGATCTCTCCGTATCCGTCACTGAAAACTGCTGGCTGCTCTTCTTGTAGATCCGGCAAAGAACCCAGTCATCTAACTGCATCAACTTGAAAATTTTAATTCACGTATTTGAGACATATATATATATATATATATATATATATAATAATTATCGTAAGACAAACACCGTCTGGATGACGATGCGTACGCACCCTCATGGAAGAATTAAATGGTCCAAAATTGTTCTTGGTTCTCCCACTTAATGAATCGTCGTCGTCGTCGTCGTTAGCAAGTCGATACTCTTGCATGATCCACTCCGTCTTCACCCCCTTAGGGTTCTTGCCCTTGTAGAACACCAGCGACTTCTTCACCCCGATCTTGACCCTCCCTTGGATCGTCACCACCGCCCGGTCAGTCCCGGTCGCCTTCCAGTACCCCGACAACCCAGCCCGGTTCGGCCGGACGCCGTTCGGGTACTTTCGGTCCAGCGGGCTGAAGAAATACCACTCCCGGTCCCCGTAAACCGCCTTCTCTGCACTCGTATATATATATATATATATCACTCATAATCACCATGCACGAAACAATGATCAGAACTCACCAGGGAGGTCCCATGGGTCCAACTTGTAGATGTCGATCTCGGCGGCGATCTGGACCGGACAGGGGAGGCCGGCGGCCTGGTTCTTGAGGTAGTGGAGGATGAGCTCCTCGTCGGTCGGGTGGAACCGGAATCCCGGTGGGAGCGAGACGACGGCTGGGTTATTATTACTATTACCGGTACTATCACATTTCCGGCCGATCGATGAAGACATTTTTAATCAATATGCAGCTGCTTTGGTTGATCGATGCTGATGGAGAAGAAGATCTATGGAGAATTAAGTTTGATAGAGAGGGGGACAATTAGCGTGTTTATATGGTTGTTAATTGCATGGCGGATTTTTCCTTGTTTTGTTAAATACGTACGTAAGCTATGGATGTTAGTTAATTTTGGACCAATTAAACTAAATAATGATCACGTAATCGTGTATAATTTTGTCAAGTTGGCATTAACAAGAACAAGTCGTAGCATTATAATATACTGGGCATTTCATTGTCCAAGTCAAACCAGGGATGATCGTATGATCATCTTACCTACGTACGAAGTTCAGATTTTTAATTTTATTTTCTGTCAATAAAAAGATTTATTTTGGATATTCAGGATTTGACTAACGTGCAACTCCTCTTCCCACCAAATGGCTTGAAGGGATTTTCATCGTTTGACTCGATCGGTTTGCTTAGAGATGGTTACTTACTCTTCCAAATGGAATTAATATATATAGACTAGCTGTTGGTCAACCACATACTTACCAAATCAATTATATAGTGTATATATATATATAGAAATTACAAGATATGACCATGAAAATAAACAAGTTGTTAGTCAATTCCAAGAGTCAAAATAATATATAATGATATAAAAAAGATGATCTACTTTAATTAATTACCACTAGGCAAGAACTATGGTAACTTAGGCAGCAATGCTAAGTTGACCTTATTTTGGTTAAACTAATTCATATTTGATTAATTTATGTTAGAATTTACGTTGCATGTGAAGGACTTAGCTTCTCGTTGTGGGATTGAAAGACTTTAAATTAAAATCGACGGAATTCAAACACGCGAGGACCGAACTCAACCTATAATTAATGTTTTAGAATCTAAAGTTATGCATTTTTTTTTTCAACTCTTAGTTGTCCTCTATATAGTATCATCTAAATATTATAATCTAAATTTAGGGCAGGCTTAGTTTGCATGTAACAATTATCTAGGTTTTTTATTATTTGGTAAAAAAAAATTTAATTTGTTTCGCTTGGAATATAATTGAACAGTTCTTGTTGGATCAAAAGGAAAAAAAAAATAATCATGAGTAGTGTATATATATTTAACTTAATATGCTAAAGTTAGAATTTGAAACGTCAAATAAAACTATAAAGCAAGATAAGTTTCATTAGCCAAGCTACTATGCATAATAATCTTAATTAATCTTTTGAAAGTTAAGAAAAAAAGCATACCATAATCTTGAACTCTTCATAGCAATCATCCAAAGTTGACAATTGTCCGTTCTCCAAGTCAATCAAACACCAGAGACGTGTGGAAGAGTTCCTTCATTGACCAAAATTAAAGCTCAATATTATATATATATATATATATATATTATCAGCAGGTAGAAGAAAATTCAATTATAAGGTAAAGTTGACTAAAGCTTAAAAACAAAAACATACAATTTCGTAAGTTTCATATGGTTACAACTAAGTATTGCTAGGAAGTTGGAAGAAGTAATGGATTGGGGTTGTATAAACGGACCCTAGTGTATTGAAGTTGATGTTATTTTTTGTCCACAAGGTCAATGGTTTATTATATGAATTTGAGAACTTTCCAAATTGATCTTGTTTACCCAGTACTAAACCAAGTAACTATTATTAAAATTACAAAATTTAAAAAAGTATAATATTCTGAGAATTTTTCTATAAAATATAAGGGGATTATGAAGCCACAGAACGGTTGACCTTAGTGGATCATGATGCCAAGTCAAATCTGATATTTCAAAGATCATGGTAGTGATCTTATCACAAGGTTTGACCTTGGTGTATGAAGACTTGCACCACCGAAAGTAAAGATTAATTTTGGGTGTGGATAATTCTTTCTATATCGAATTTATATACCATGTAAATTAGCATTTATGTATGCTCAAATTAGTGTTTATTATGTGTTTCTGTTCATAAACTTGTGTATCGGCTTCCTATTGGAGAATGCGACTTGACAGGTTTACAATTGTATTTGTTTTTTGACTGTCCTTCTCTCACTTTCTTTAATTTCTTTCTTTCTTTCTTTTTTAAATCACTAAAACTTTTAAGATTATAAAAGTTTTAAAATTTAAAATGCTTAAGCTAAGATAATTATTGTTAAACTATAAGCACTTGAAGAAAAAAAAACATTCTAAAATAAATTTTCTAACAATCAATTGCAAGAAATCAAACTCCAAGACGAAAATGAGCAATTCTAAAGGCACCTTATTCCAGTCAAAGCAGGATTATCACGCTTCCTCAGCATATCTTTCTTGTGTCTAAGTTAAAAAACAGTTATAATAAATCTATAATTTTATATAAAGATGTATAACATGTCAAGACACGTTTTACAGAAGAAGACCGATCCCTGTGGAATATATCATCAAACACCTTGTCTGCTCCTCACGAACAGAACGCATCAGAAATTCGCCCTTGAAAATATTAGTATAATCGGATATTTACTGACTTATGTAATCGCCCAACTCTCACACATATGCACTCACGAACAATCCCACGGGCGTAGAATTGATGCTTGAGTGATAGATTGTGATCACATGCAAATAGGAATTGAATCCCTAGAGAATAAAAATAAAATTCTTCCAAGTCATCGTAATTTATTCCTTTCATCTCGTTATGGAGTCGGCGACGAATGACTTGCAAACTGTACGTCGATAGAGTACTTGAGAGCAGAGGAGGCAGAATCCCTGCCGACTGCCGTTAAGCATGCTCTGAAGTCTGAATCCTCGGAAAGGTTGGCCACCGTCAGTAGTCATGGAGAACAGTGTGCCAGGGTCTGATTAAAGGATGAATATTGCAAGTAACTTAGGATTTAAATATATCGATAGTCCCTATCGTACCATACGTGATACGTCAGTTAAGTTAGATGCCATCACATAGTCACATGCAAGAAGGAATGGAAAGAGACGTCCACCATTTGCTCGTGATCCGACATGCTGAAAGAGGATTGTAATCAGTATGGCTTTGCCTCGTCATTAACTTAGTTAATTACTATTTTTTATGGGTTTCTTTATTGTAAACCATGTCATGCTGATGACAAAAGTTGCACTCTTTTAGCCTTATTATATTGGCTTTGGAATGAACCAATAATAGGCAAGACATTCTCTTGACCTTTCGACATCAGTGCGTCGGCTAAAATATTTATTAACTGCAATTGTACCTGGTGCACCTTGTTTTTACATGCAGGCCGGCCTTGGCCGGATTTGAAAAGGAAGATGAAGAATTTTTTTACAAGTTTTACTTTGTTAAATCCGTGGACTTCATTAATTAGAGAAGTTAATTATATTGTTAATTTGCTTAGGAAAGATTAAAAAAAATTAAAAGTTATTTTAAAAGAATATATATATTTTTTCAAATAACTCTTCTGTTTAATCTCTTTCTTTTAAATCTTTTGTTTCTTGTATGTTTCTTTTCTTTTCTTTTCTTTCATTTGATGTTTAATGTAAATATAAATACAACAAATTACTGAATAATTAAAGTTCTAAAATATTCAAATAAGATATTCAAAGTTTAAAATTATCAAATCACCTACTCCATATCCATTTAGCTCCTCTTACTATCCCTAATTTATCAATCGATTGAGAATGATTTCGTGATCTAAATCCTAAATCTTATTAGATCATATTATATTTGAGGATATAGATATAATCAGGAGAACTAAAAACATATAAAACCTAATTTCATGTCAATCCTAGTTCTCTAGGTCGATTTCAGCCAAAATCGACTAATGAACGTAAAAAATTTGGAATGACACATAATTATATCCTATATATTTGTCTAGTTCTCTTTATTATATCTATGCTCTAAAACATCAATTTGATAGACATATTCGTGTTTAAAAAATCACTACTCTTAATATATTATGTCAAATTCATATTTAAGGGTGCTAAAATTAGTTATGGACTCAGAGAACTCGGAATAATATGAAATCAAATTATATATATTTGTCTAGTTCTCTTAATTATATTTATGTCCTCAAATTTTAATTTGACATACTATATTGAAAATAATAATTTTTTTATACATAAATCAAAATTTTTAATCGACTGTTACAATTGGGGGTAAATGCGGAGGGACAAAACAGGTATATAGTATGTGATTTAATATTTTTAAAATTTAGATACATGATTCTAAGTATTTTAACAGGCCAATTATGTGATTTGGTAATTTGTCGATATAAATAAGGATAGGTTGATTTTGTGATAAGCCAACCAAACATGTGCATGACCTAGCGGGTCTCCACGGGATAAGTTGATGGCTAGTGCATGAGGTATTGCCACTATGAGGTCTGGGGGTTAAATCCTGGCTAGTAGCCAGGTTCCTGCCCTCCCTTATGCACTAGTTACTATTCGGGCTAGCTAGACTAGCCTCCGTGATTTACCTCCTCCGTGTTGGTCCTGGGACGGAATGGCGGAGGCGCTGGAGGTGAGCATTTCGTCTTTTGCCACCATGTGCATGACCTAGCGGACAAAGCCATGAATAATTAAATCGATCCCTCGCTTCTAAGATTAGAATGTTTTACAAAATAGTTTTTAATTATTTCTTATGTAACAAAAAAACAAAAAATCTAACATTCCCTTCAAAGATGACAATGCATATAAATTCAGATTTAAGATTAACAATTTATAATTAATCCTAAAGTCTTATATATATAACATGCTTTTCCCTCTTTCGGCCAACTAGGAATAATACTATACACTTTCAAGAATCTTATTCCTTAGCAGCCACTATTTGTTTTTTCTTTCCATCAAACACAGCCAAGTTAGCCATGCCATCATAAAGTTCATATCCTACGTGAACTTCCACTACGTGCCCCCACTTCATCTTCATCTTCATCTTCATCTTCATACTAAACAAACACTACTGTCACTGATCTATAAATATAGGTCAGTTGACACACACAGCCTTCGTTGATCAATTGGCTCAAGCAATGTCTAGGATTCATCCCACAGTAGTTAGCAGGATTAACATCGAAGAGGAGGAGGAGCAGCAGCAGCTTCCAACTTCTACCGGTGCTTCGGTGTGGACAGTGTGGAAGAAGTCGAGCATGGCTTTTCATGGCACCGATGGCTTCTCCATTTACGATGGCAAGGGAAAGTTAGCCTTCCGGATGGAGAATTACTCGAGGAAGCACAAGTGCTTTGCAGGGGAGCTCCTGCTCATGGATGGAGCAGGAAAGGCCATCATGGCCTTGAAGCCTCAGGTACATAATTTACCACACAACACCTTTGCCCGATCTTAAATAGTTGGGACAAATACGATTTGACTTTATGATATTGTAGATCTTGAGCATGCACGATCGGTGGAGCGGATTCAGGTTCGAAGACGGCGCGGAGACGAGCAGTAGCAAATCCCACGTTTTCTCCATGAGGAGAAGGTCCATCCTGCAGGGTTGTGACGAGGCAGAAGTGTTCATGGAAACGGCAAAGGGAGGACCGGCGGCGCCCGATTTCCGAACGGAAGGCTGTTTCAGAAGAAGAAACTGCAAGATCTTGGACGAGGATGGTCGCGAAGTGGCGAGGATAGCTCGGAAGAAGGCCAACAAGTCGATCACTTTGGGGGACGATGTGTTCAGCTTGGTCGTTCAGCCAAACACGGATGTTGAGCTTGTAATGGCTTTTCTAGTGATCATGGATCGGATATGCTAAAGATCAAAATTTTAAAGCGAACATAGATATTGTTTCTTGTATACTCAATCAATGCGTTTGCAAGCCAAAAATTACATCCACATCTTCCAAATCCTTTTCTTTTATAACTGAACCTAATTTCCAAGGACATACTTTTCAGATAAAACAGAGCATTTCTTGTTTCTAGGAGACTAATTAACAATTAAAAAAAACAATTGAGTTACAGGACAAAGAAACAGCTATCAAACTGATGAGAGCATTAAAAGGGGTCTTAATATTCATATATAATCTTGTGCACGGTCTTAATATTCAAACTGGATGAGAGATTTCAAACTGATCCAAATCTACAAAATGAAGGTCCTCTTTGCCTCATCATCTTCAACCTTTGCCTTTGCAAACTGTGCTGGGCCTAGTGTTGATTCATAACCACTATCCAAAAGCTAGCTTCTTGAAGAATTCATTTTTTGAAGAGAACTAGTGAGTCAACAATCAAACTCATCACTACGGATTGTGCTCTGATAAAAAAAAAGTTGAAGATTAATAGTTTAGCAGCAACTGTTTATGATAAAGGAAAAGTATTATTTGTCTTTTCTTGGAAGAACCGATCACAGGTGCAGGTGTGCTGTCCGGATTGCACAGCCAAAAATCGGTGGACTGCCTTTAACTACAATATGCATGACACTCACCGTCCACTCACAGTTACATGAATGGATATGAGCACTGGAAGTCAACCCCTCTCTTATGTGCGCTGACGTATTTATCGACATTTAAGTGGTTGACCTTGCCTAGTAGTACTGCTACATGACACAGCTTTCACTAAGGATTTTTGGATGTTGGCCGTAGTGGAATCTGTGTAGATTTTCAGTCGAGAAAAATGTCAACTCATCGTTCATGCATGCAGATTGCAGATTGTTCAGATTACAATTAAAGTTAGATAGCACTTTGTGAAGATCAAAAGCGGAAGCGATAATATATCAAATGGTCGGCGATAACTAATAAGGCATGCGGTCCAATTGATTTAGGTTGACTTATTTGAAAAATATTTCACAGTGCTCGATCCATTGTTGATTTACACCAGGCAAAACAGTGTCAACTTTACAAGTTCAGCTTTACGGTAATGCCTGCAAACCAATTACAAGAAAGACAAATCATAAAACAAAATACGCAAACAAAAACAAACGCAATGCTTCGATAACGTCGAGTTGGTCACAAGTTCCAAAGTTCAGGGCTGTAATTCCAATGCTCATAATGCAAAATTTAAGCCCCTCTGGGGACCTTCATCCTCTCCCTGATCTCACTTGCTTCTTCCTCCTCTCCCAATTGATCCAAAGTAATCAATGGGCAACTCCTTGTCGTGCCCCTGCTCCAAGTCCCCGAAGGAGCGCGTCTTGGTGATGCGCTCCGACGGCAGCCTCCTCAAGCTCAAGAAGGGCGTCAGGGCAGACGAGGTCGCCGCCGTCCACGTCGGCCACAAGGTTGTTCGTTGCGGCACACGACGGTCCGCCGTCGTCCCCGGGGCCGCTGAACTCGACTCCAAGCGCCTCTATTTCTTGATGCCGGCCGACAGGGTGCTCTGCCAAGACACGTTCGACAAGTTCTGGAGCACAGGGGAGAGCAAGCGGTTGCTTCCGGCGAGGAAGAAGGCAACGGCATCCGCGTCAGGGGTGCGGGAGGGGAAGGGAGAGGAACCGGTGGTGCCAGCAGGGTTACCTGAGGAGTCGGAGAAGAGGTGGGTGCAAATGCAATGGAGACCGAAGTTGAAGACGATCGAGGAGATCGCTTCCCCGGCGTTGAGTGACTTCTCGAAAAGCAGATCGCCGGAGATTAAATGAGGAAGAACAAAAATTCCGTTAAGCCCTGGTGGTGATTGGAATGAATCTTCCTGTGCTATTTTTAACAGATATCTTCACGAAGGCTCGAAGGCCACAAGAGAATCACTGCTTATGTTGTTTTTTGTTTTTTTGTATTTATTTATTTTTCTTTTTTAACTCGAGAACAATATAATTATAATGTGTACATCAACAAAACCCAAACTATCTGTTAAACAAAATACAATTAATTATATAGGATTAAAATTTTTGGTTATTTTTTAATCATTTACATCTCTCACTAACGAACAAATTTCATTAGACAATAATACAATTATTCATCGAACTAAAAAAATTAAGTGCTGTTCGAATCCCAATTATGTTATGAAGCATTACGGTACATTTTACTCTATTGAGGTGAAAATTTTACGAAGTTGACTGATGGTATGAATTTCCTTATATTTCTGGATTTATTCGATGAGTAAATTAAAGAGAAGGTCGTCATGATTAATTTGGACCTAAATTCAAACACCTGGATTAAAAAAAAAATAAGAAAAAAAAATTAAGTATGTTAGATTATATATTTATTTATTTATAATTTTAGAATAATTTAGTTTTTTTATTTTTTATTAGGGTTTAGGATTTTTAATTTAATTATATAAGACCCTATACTCTCTATTTTTTTAAAAATTTTTGGATTCAATATAACGATTAGTTTTTTCATCTTTTCAATTTTTACATGATATCAGAGTCTTCATCTTCGTGACTTTGATAGTTTAATTGAAGAATTATTAATTCGATCCAAATTTTTTGGTGTGTTAGTATATATTTTTGTTCTAAGTCTTTAGATTGAATTTCTTTTGTTTTTACATTAACCTGGTTTTGTTTCGTGAGTACTATCCGTTCTGTCACCATGTATGGTCGTACGGATGATTCACTTCAATCGATTA
>JBBUKS010000060.1:1507541-1521119 GCA_038050645.1 Hedychium gardnerianum | reverse complement strand
GTCCGAGCTCGGCGGTGACTTCGAGCGCGTCTGTGCAGAAGAAGTCGAGGACGACGGCGCGGACGTCGGATTCCTGGGAATACGAAGAGAGGAATTGGAGTAACTGGGGATTATTCGGCCGCAAGGTTTCAAATAATCGTTGACCGGCAGGGTTGGCGACGGAGTCAGTAGGCGGCGGGAGCTGGTGGAAGGTGATGGAAGGATGGGTGGCGGAAACGCCAGCGATGAAGGGGTCGAAGGAGGGGTGCTTGAGGGGGGAGTGCATGAGGACGACGGCGGCGTCGAAGTCGTGGAGAATGAAGAGCCTGGCCAGCTCGACCATGGGCACCACGTGGCCCATGGCGGCCACTGGATACAACACCACTGTCGGCTTCATCACCATTGATCTCGAACCTCTTTTTATTGCCTTAATTTGTAGGATCGGACGAGGGAGATGAAGACGAAGAGGCGGTGGCATTTGCGATTGTATGTATATAATCGGATGATGAAGCTGGTCAAGTCGTCTGCAATTGGATCACGCGTGACGCATGCAGTAGCGAAGCGCACTGGATGCTTGAAGTTGAGGTTTTCTGCGCCGCGGAATTGGGACAAAGAAATCAACGTGAGCAGTTACGTCGAGGAAATTGATATTATTTTTAACCATTGCATGAACTCACTCATTTTTACTTATTGACATTGTTCACATATTTATTGTATTAATCATGCCATTTTTTTTTTTTAAAAAAACCTTTAAAAACCTACCAGTTGCTAAAAGTGAATTTTAAATTTAACATGTTGATAAATTCTCTTACCTTACCAACAAGCAAGTTGCGCGCCATAATAATTATCACCTAAAAAACTTCAACCAAACAATCAGATTCAAATACGTGGTTAAAAAGCAAAATACACAACTTCCTAGTTCCTTCGTGTAAAGGTATGATCTATTTGGTTATCATCCTATTTCTTAAAAAAAAACTATGAAGTAACAACAGTTCTTATTATTAAAATTTCATATCCTAATAAATAAAAAAATAATATTCATAAGATTAATGTATATCTATATCCAAAAAAATTAATATAACTTGGATTAAAAATCAATAGCTCTTTATACTAAAACTAGTTTTCAACATGTTAAAAAAATATCGGTAAATTAACAAACCATGTACATAAAATACATAAATCATGTATTCAAATTTCAAAATTATTAAATCGCGTATCTAATATTATTTTTGCCCATTTTACTATTTTCAATTCAGATACTATTTTTCAACACAGCAGTAATGTTACGAATCAATTGTTACATTATAGCAATCGATTAAAAATTTTGATTCATGTTTAAAAAATTGATATTCTCAATATAGTATGTCAAATTAATATTTGAGGATATGAATATAATCAGAAGAACTAGACAAACATATAAAACATGATTTCATGTCATTCCGAGCTCTCTAAATCCATTAGTCGATTTTAGCCGAAATCGACTGATGGACTTAGACAGGTCTTATGTGTTCGTCTAGTTCTCCTGATTATATTTATGCTCTTAAATATCAATTTGACAGACTATATTGAAAGAAGTGATTTTTTCAACACGAATCGACCTGATTCATATTCAAAAATTTGCTACTCTCAATATAATGTGTCAAATTGATGTATGAGGGCATGAATATAATCTAGAAAACTAGACGTGTTGGATTGAGAAAGCGCTAGAGGGGGGGGTGAATGACGCGCTTTATACCTATTCAGAAATCATACAAAAACACAAAGTAAATGCAGCGGAAATATAAAAGCGAAAAGTACATAACACTTTAGTTTTACTTGGTTCGTAGTTTCATGACTACTACTCCAAGGCCCGCAGTCAGTTTGACCGCTTCGGTGGACAATCACTATCAACCTTCTTCCCAAAAGAAAAGAAGGCTCGCTACAAGTGAACGGTTCAGTAACAAACCTATCGACCTTTAGACTATTTAGCATAAGAAGAAAGCAAGAGTAATAGAAAGCAACAACTAAATGTTACCCAAGGCTAGGCTAGTTTGAGATCATAGCGGCGTTGTGTCATTGTTGCGTCGTTGAGACTTGAGCACAATAGAGTTTTGGAGTTTTGGAAGTGTAACAGAGCTTTGAGGCGTTAGAAAAAGATACGTTGAAGGTTATGTTCAAAGGTTCTTTTATAGCCCATTCCGGGCGCCTGGATCGGTATAGGGCGCCTCCAGCAATCTCTATCCGATCCGACTTTGTTGCTGACTCGACCACTCTAGGCGCCTGGATCCCTTTCGGGTGTCTAAAAACTGACGTGTGCCAACCAACCAGAGCGCGCCACCTCATTTGGACATGGAGCTGAATTCAAGCAGTCCAAGCGCCTGGATCCACTAGGGGCGCCCGGACTCCCGGTCGCTTGGATCCGCTCCAAGCGCCAAGAATTTCTTTTCCAGTCAGCTCCTATACATAGCTTCATGCATCACAATATTAGCACAAATATATATAAATGAGTATGATTGACAGCTCTTCGAGCTATCCGGTTTCAACCTAAGGTCTCCCATGAAACCTTAAGTTGGACCGACGCCTATTACTCTTTTTTCGAGAGCGCATCTTCACCACTCCACTCGAGAGAGTTTATCTGGTGCCAAACCTTAGCCCACCCGACCTATTTATACTTTGATCAGCTGATCTTGATCATGGGGCTTTCCGCTAGACATCCGGCCCTCGATCCGTCTAGACTTTTCGCCTGGTGTCCTCGACCCCTAAGGCTTCTCACCTGGTGTCTCGACCTCCAAGGCTTCCCACTCGATGTCCTCGATCAGCCAAGACTTTTTGCCTATTCCCTCTGACCAGGACTTCTTGCCTAGTCCCTCCGACCAGGACTTCCTTGTTTAGCCTCAACCAAGACTTTCCTTACCTAGCCTCAACTAGAATTTTCCTACAAACTCGGCAAACACATTAAATCTCAAACAGACGTAACTTTTAACCCTTTGCCAACATCAAAACTCAGGTTTGATCGTATGGTGCTTCTTACACCAACAAGATGAACACATAAGACCTGATTCCATGTCATTCCGAGCTCTCTAGGTCCATTAGCCGGTTTTAGCCCGATTTTGGCCAAAACCTGCTAATGGACATAGAGAACTCAGAATGATATGGAACCAGGTCATATGTATTAGTCTAGTTCTCCTGATTATATTCATGACCTCAAACATCAATTTGACACACTATATTACAAGCAGTGATTTTTTCTATATGTTTGTCTAGTTTTCCTAATTTTATTCATTCCTTTAAACATCAATTTGACATACTATATTACGAATAGTGGTTTTTTCTACATGTTTGTCTAGTTTTCCTAATTTTATCCATTCCCTTAAACATCAATTTGACATATTATATTGAGAGCAATAATTTTTTGAATACGAATCGGGTCAATTCGTGTTGAAAAAATCATTGCTCTCAATATAGTCTGTCAAATTGATATTTGAGGGCATGAATATAATTAGGAGAACTAGACGAACACATAGGATATGATTTCATGTCATTCCGAGCACTCTAGGTCTATCAGTCGATTTTGGCCTGGTTTTGGTCGAAACCGACTGATAGACTAGAGAGATAGGAATGACATGAAATTATGTTGTATGTGTTTGTCTAGTTCTCCTGATTCTATTCATATCCTCAAATATCAATTTGACATACTATATTGAAAGCAATAATTTTTTAAACATAAATCAAATTTTTTAATCAATTGTTATAGTATAACAATCGATTCAAAACATTACTATGTAAATGAACAGTGTCTGAATCGATTGTTATATTAGGAATAATAACAAGCACAAAAATAATATTGGATATGTGATCTGATCATTTTAAAACTCGGGTATATGATTTGAATATTTTGGAACTTCATGTCCATAGTTCGATGCCTGAGATATCAAAAATGACGAAAATGACGAAAGAGGAAAATTACTAACTTGACCTCTTCAATGATAGAGGCATTTATTAATTTATTAGTCACAATTCAAAATAAATTGATGTTTGATGATATGGATATAATCTGAAAAATTAGACGAATACATAAGACATGATTTCATGTCATTTCGAGCTTTCTAGGTCCAGTCAAAACTTATTGATGGATCTAAAGAGCTCGAAATGATATGGAACTAGATCATATATATTTGTCTAGTTTTTCTGATTATATTCATGCCCTCAAATATCAATTTGACATATAATATTGAGAGCAATAATTTTTTCAACACAAATTGAATTTCGGTCAAAATCGACTGATGAACTTAAAGAGCTCAGAATGACATAGAATCAGATCCTATGTGTTCGATTCGTATTCAAAAAATTGTTGCTCTCAATGTAGTGTGTCAAATTGATATTTGAGGGCATGAATATGATCAGGAGAACTAGATGAACACATATGACCTGATTTTATATCATTCTGAGCTCTCTAAGTCTATCAATCGATTTTGACTTGATTTTAGCCGAAACTTACTGATGGACTAGAGAGTTTGGAATGACATAAAATCAAGTTATATGTGTTTGTCTGGTTCTCTTAATTATATTCATGCCCTCAAATATAAATTTAACATACTATATTGAAAGCAGCGATTTTTTGAACATGAATTAAATTTTTTAATCAATTACTACAGTATAACAATTGATTCAAGATATTATTGTGTTGATAAACAGTGTCCGAATCAATTGTTATATTATAGCAATTGATTAAGAATAATAATAGGAGCAAAAATAATATTGAATATGTGATATAATAATTTTAAAATTTAAATATGTGATTTAGATATTTTGGAGCTTTATATCCATGATTCGATCAATAATGGCCTGAGATATCAAAAATGACGAACAGAAAAATTACTAACTTGACCTCTTCAATGGTAGAGTCATTTATTAATTTATGAGTCACAATTCAAGACAAATTCATGTCAGCTATTTGTCCAAAAAAAAAAAAAAACACGTGATAGTTCTTTGAACTGATCGGGTCATGTTGATGGGTTGGTGGACTCGTCAGGTTTTCCATATCCCCATGGATTTTTGCTAGCCCAATTCCATTGATCCCGACACATCTCTTCAATCCCATACCTTGCCCTGCAAATCATAACACGTAGAGTTCTTTTTCAATCAAAAACGGATTAGATTCACTAAAACTCTCATGGAAAAAAAAAACTGTAAAAAAGTGGCAATACATGAAAGTACAAAAAAAAAAAGTTTTGGTAAATGTCAATGCTACGTACTTCCAATTAAGCTCTTTCTCTGCTTTCCTGGTAGATGCATAAACAGTTTCGGAATCACCGGGTCGTCTTCCAGCCATAACCAGAGGGATTTTCTGGAAGGACTCAAATGACATACTCAGAAGCTGATAGAAGTATATAAGTAAAGAAAAATAGCAGGTGGATTAATCTTTTATTTTTCTTCCTTTTTGTTATATCGTCATGAAGAATCATTTGTCTAATATCCTATTTTGGTGTCAATTGCTGTAAATATCATTCAGACTTGATGTCTAAGGTGAATTATTTATATAAGTTCGAAGATACGGATTGATCAGTACCTTTTCAGAAGCCTTTTCAAATGCTGCTACCATTTCCATGACTGATGTACCCTTACCAGTTCCCAAATTATAGACTTGGCAACCTGCTGGTTCAAAAATTCTTCATGACTACAAAGATAGAACTGAAATGCATTTGTCTAGTGTAGGATAATTCAGGGCTACTCAGAACATTACCGATAGATGAACAAGAGAAAGCAAGATTGTGAATAAGTACTACATGACAATTTTAATCAATACTACTGCAACATATCATTTTCTTTTCTTCTACGAACGTCAGGCTTTAATTCTTAATGGAAAAAGTTTTTATTGATAAAGTACAGAAGCATCTAATCAGTAGTTTAAAACTCAAATGGAAAATTTTGTGCAAGGGAATTTTCCAAATTCATTCACCTGTTTTACTACCCTGAAATAGCTTCTCGACGGCTGCAATATGTCCATCTGCTAAATCAACAACATGAATGTAATCCCTTACCTGAAATTAGGGAAGAAAATTTGTAAGCAAGAAACCACAATCACATACTTAAGTGCCAAAACAATTTTCCTACTAATCTTAAAGTTTAATACAAATGTCATTCAGTAATATTAATAGAACAATTTCTCTGTTGGGGTAGGCAAGTCGTGTTTCCTCTCCCTCAAAATAATGATTTCTTTGTCAAAACTAGAAAAACTCAGCATGCACATAACAAAATGATGGGACTTCTTGAGATATGCTTGTCTTTTTTTGTCTGGGAACCTGGATTCATACTCTTCTAAATAAAACTTGCTTTTCAAAATTTAGAGGAACTTAGTTATATTTATTGCCAACAATTAAGATTTCCTGCCAATTTTTTAGTAAAACGGCACTATCTAGCTAATATGTGATTATATCTCAACCGCCAAGCATTAGATAATTTATTTCACGCCCATAGCACAAGAGATCAGAAAGTTAAATTTATTAGTGACGAACATGTATTCTGTATAAAACAGAAAGTTAAATGTTGCATACTTTTTCTGCATTGGTGTGTGTGATCAGTTCTAGCTTTTCTCCCCCAAATTAGACATCTTTAAATCATTTCACATAAGATCAAGAGTGTTCATATGTTTATATTTTGCACTAGAACTATTTTAAACGGAATTGCACACTGGGCCATTCATTTACTTGTTGAAGAGGTGTGGAACAACGAGACCCTTGCATCCTAACCTTTTATCCCTCATGAAAGGATCGACTAGAATATTGCTGAAATGAACAGAAGAAAGATCTTGAATGGAGTGGCAACATTCTGGTGTGGGGGATATACAAGTTGTAAATTATGCTCGTAAACATTGAACTTCTACAGAGACTCAAATGACCAAGTCAAACATTTTCACTACAGAGGTACAAGTTTAGCAAACTTATTTGGCTGCCCTTCCTCTCCTTTGCCGATCCCATATCTTGATTTTTAGTTGGGTGTCACAAGACCAAATTAGGCCCATTAGGACAGGGTGGTCAGGTTGCCGTAAGAATTGAGTAGTAAAGGGTTTTTCTTTCAATTGTGAGCAGAAGAATTCTTGTAAATAGCATGCCCATTTCTGCATTTGGGTATGTGAGTTTGTTGCACTATGCTGCAATGAACTATGCAATTTTTCAGAACAAATGAAGACTACCTTACAGATCTTCCTATGGTTATCTTAACTGATATGCTTATTGTATGATTGATTAATTGAAGCATCTATTCAGTATGCATTTTGTCTTCTTTATTAAGATCGCATACCGTTGCTATGCTTATTAGATATGAAACTATTGTGTAAACTGATGTAACTATTTTCTCTATCTGAATCTTCAAAGTTGTCCATTTTTCCACCTGCTCATTAAAAATTGCTGCATATTTACTACTCGGGTTTGCAAGATCAACAAAACGTCTATTTTTTCATAAGAGTTGTTGACTCCATAGTAGAATGACACAGACACTACCATACGAGATAAGAGTAATGTAGGACAAATGAGTAATCTGACAGCATTAATAAACTTAAATAAAGAAAAGAATTAATCAAGAACACATAAGATGGTACAAGTCAAGAACAACATAAATCTAAACTGATGTAAGATTATTACCCCTGTGCCATCTTTAGTTGAATAATCATTTCCAAAAACAGTAAGAGCAGGTCTCCTCCCAACAGCTACTTGTTGTACGAATGGCATGAGATTATTAGGAATTCCACGAGGATCTTCACCAATGAATCCACTAGGATGAGCACCAACAGGATTAAAGTATCTCAGTAAAATTATGTCCCATTCACTATCACCGCAATGGATATCGCGACAAATCTCCTCAATCATAAGCTGTAGTAAAATAATAATAAATCAGTAAAGTAAAAGTAAATAGGAGAGATAGAGACGATTGTAACAAATGAAGAAACCTTTGTTCGTCCATATGGGTTTGTAGCACATAAGGGAAATTCTTCAGTACAGGGCACTTCCTTTGGCCAACCGTAGACAGTAGCTGATGATGAGAATACAAGCTGAAAAATTCAAACATGATTTCCTACTTAGTTGCAAAAATTCAGTAATTTCAAGATGTACCTGATAATGCCTGGTGATAGAAATGTAGAATTATCTTGTGTATTTAAACGAAACTACAGTGTTAAGAGGCAAGCAGAATATTTTACATAGTTTTTGAAGAGAATCATTACCCATATAGATGAAAGATATAATGCATAGACATATCTCAAAAACAAAGGAGTTCTTCCAAGCATGTGGATGATGTGATTTAAGAAACAAGAAGGAAAAGAAAGTAAAAGTATAAAGTTGGTAGGGTTGACTCTTCAAAAGCTCTTAGGGAGCTTTAAGATTTTATAGTTCCATAAAAATCAACTTCAAAATTCCTCCATTGCTCAAAGATCTCTAAGGGCTTGGAAAAAGTTTTAAGTTATCAGCTCAAGCTCTTCGTAATTTCATATCGTCGTTTATTGAGAGGAGAGTTCACTTGTAAACATTTCAAGCAGCAGCGATTGTAAGAGATTTTATCTCATTATCTCTTGTAAAGGGATGGTTCTCATCAAATCTTTGCTAGGTGACTCACTGGACAACTTGTAGGTTGTGAATTAAGAGCAATCTTCGAATCACAATATAAATATTGTGTTGTTAGCATTGTTCAAAATTTGTTATTCTTATTTCATTGCATCTATATTTGACAAGAACCACCAAACACACATGAGAACCCCACTAGAATACTAACAATTGATTTGTTTTGTGTTTGCAAAGAAGAATTTTAATTTATAGGCGTCTTGTATTCACTCATCCCCTCTAGTAGGTCTGCTCATATTCAGCCAGTCATTGATCCTCACAAAACCCGCTTATCAAAATAATCATATTGCAAGAAATAGGATTTTTTTTTTCACAGCAGCTTCACTATTATTACATTTGTTTATTCCTTTCAAAAGACATCTCAGTAAATTTGATGTCACTTCCGTTATTAACAAGTTTGTTCTGTTACAATAACCTTCCATTCAATGATTTAGTGGGTTTCACATGTCCCTTTCACAGTGAAATAAAAAGGTGGAGTTAGAGTACCTTTTTACATCCATAATCGGCCATTGTTTCCAAAAGAATGATTGTGCCAATAATGTTATTGTTATAATAAAGCAAGGGTTTTTTAACACTTTCTCCCACTGCCTTTAATCCGGCAAAGTGTATAACAGCATCAAATCTGCAAAGGAAATTAAAAGCATAAATGAAAGTTCCACATTATTTACAAGAAAACTAGTAATTGCTGCTTCAAAGAAAAGGAATAACTAATGACAGCAGCTCAAGTAGGAGGATTATAAAATATTTATATCCTTGAAAAAAAAAACTTCTCTTATCGTGGACACTGAGAAAGGTTGAGGTCGTTTAGTTTTATCCTTCCAACATAAACTGCTACAAAATCTTTTAATAAATTTGTGAAATCCATACTTTGGCTGATGGAAATTTTATTACCCTATCGCCAATTATTCCAAACAAGATCCCTTTGTATATGATGACTATGACACGCCTTGAAAAAGTAGATGAACGTTATAAGAAAATTCAGGTTTATGGTGGCACTTCACAGTCTGAACCCAACATAGCATGGGTTCTGTAATAACCTTGTATCATTGAAAAATAGAAGTAAAAACATCTATAGAAGAGAATATCTAGTAAAAAAAATTCACTTTGCTGCAGAACTGGTATATTTGACTCAGTCTTGTTGATTTTAACTGGGTGATACTTTTACGTTGCCAAAGGCTTGATGCTGCTATGGTTCTGTCAGGTTATTGTTTTATGATACTGTTCTGTTTAGGAGGGCATAGCATTCTGTAGAGTGGATCAGAAATTAAATTGATATAAGATCAAGTAAATGATGTAGAACTACTTAGAACCTTGCATCAGAGTAGTTATATGGAATCAAATATTGAATGAACACACTCGTTCAATCTATCATTTATTTTTTCAGGTCACAGTAATGGAGTACCTTTTGGATATTAAGAGCTAAGAAAAAGACTCACATAATGAAACATGGCGAATGGAAAATGTTATGAATGTTTAGCCAAAATCACAGCACGTTTAGCCCAAGATGTAACAATAGGAGTAAAATTTATCTAATACAAAGTCTACAGTATTTTTTATGCCAACTCTGCGTGACCATATTAACAACAATATTTTTATCTAAAAGTCTCTAAAGTATCGAGTTCCAACTCTGTTCAATCTTGGGAACAAAACTTACTTTGTCGAATCAAAAAGTTTCTTCAGTGCATCCCTATCTCGAAGGTCAATCTGTAGAGGTATAGAGAAGATGAGAAACCAAGACCACGTTGCATGTTATTCTAGGACATTTAAGGAATCGCTTAAACAAAGACCAATATAGAACGGGGTTTGAAGCAATGAGCCGTCACCGTAACAAAAATATTAATTGACCGCAGCTATTTCTACTAAAGCATTCTTGTCATGCAATTGCAAATCTAATTAAGAATATAAAAGATAGTTGACTTTGATATATACGCTGTTGTAATATGTTCCAGTAGCAAGAGGATAACACATAAGTTCTCGGATACAAAAAGCTAAAATATACCATCAATCGGACGCTGTCATGTTGCATATTAACAACGAGATACATATGGACACGATTGATGAGATATTAGATAAATTAAATGAGCACTGTAATTGTATACGTAACTGCAGCTCGATGTTTTCAAGTTCGATCGGAGACCTTGGGTTAAAATAATAAATAAAACAAAACTCAGAGAACATCTAATGTGTGCGTAGCATATCCAAGATAGCTACACGTTTGGAGGAGAAAGAGACATACTAATAAATTAAAGAGGCTGGTGGATAAAAAGCCTATCGCTTATGTATAGTGGTGTATTGCATCATCCACTAAAACGTATAGAGCCAAACTGGCTGAGTATGCCATAGAGATATGCAAATAGATTGCACCTAAGAATTCACAATGTTAGACAGCAATACCAAGGACAGATGAAACATAGAATAAATGATGTTGCACAATTGCCAATAAAATGTTGCAAAAATTTGGAAAATTCGTAACAATATGGTGCAAGTTGCAGGACCGAACACGAAAAAGTGTTTCAACCAAGTGGTTTGGCATCAGATACCCAATAGGTGTAAGTCACACGATAATGGAGGATTACCTGCAGAGTCAATACACTTGGTATCTTAGCAATTAAAGTTGAAGAAACCGTAAGCCACTTATCGCCATCAAAAATAAAAGCGGGGAGAAAACGTGACGCAACCATCATCGGCAGATTAAAATTCTTTCGTTAAAAAAATGAACCATTATTAGTAAGCAAATCGTGTAGTGACATTCCTTCTCAGAGATGAATCAACATTTACCAGGAATAAGAATCCGTGTAACTCAAAAAAAAATATCAATCCCTAATATTCGTAGTTAAAGCCAAACAAGCGACTGAAAACAAGAAAACACATCCAAAAGAATCAAACTTTGCACATCCAAAGGCATAAATTCCTACAAGGACATCCATCCCGATCCAAATACCCTAAAATCCGGCTCCAGAAATCAAAGTGCAAAAGAAAAGCAATCGAATACCTTGTGAAAGGTCAGGTTCCTGCCGGCGTCCCCAGCGAGCTTGGCGACGCGCTCGAGGGCGGCCTCCGAGGAGTTATCGAGGTTATCCACCACAGCGACGCTGAAATCAGCGAGGAGAAGCTGCAACACGGTGTGACTACCGATGTAGCCGGCGCCTCCAGTGACCAAAATACTCTTCCCCATGGCGTATCTGACCGGAGGAGCCACGCTCGCGAGACGAGGAAAAGTGCGTGATCGGAAGGAAAACTGAAGATTTTATAAAATTAGGGCACGAAAAGGAAGGAGCGCAGCGAAAGCCACGGTGGAGAGGAGAGGAATGGGGCAGCGACGGAAGCGGAGAGCGAGAACGGCAAGCGAGGGAAATTAAACGCGTGTGGAGTGGGTATATATAGGCGCCCTGCCCTGTCTCGTCATATAACTTCCTTTTTTTGAAAATAAAAAAACTTATTTTATTTTACGATGGGTCGGGTTTTAGTGGTTGCTTGAGTTAAAAGGAAAAAAAGGCCGATTATATTTAAAATTAAGTGTTAAAAAATAATATAAATTACTATATTTTGGCTTGAAAAAAAGTTGATATATTAATTTACTAATCTAGGAGCCAATAATCGATATATTAACTAATTGGCGTATTACTGTCCGATTGTTGATAGAAATTTGTAAATTAAATAAATAATTTCCATTTTAAAGTACTAATGAATATAATTCAATTTTTTCCATTTAATATTCAAACCAAGTTTATTGTCATCCTTTTTTTTTTGTTTTTATCGAAACTGTTTAGATTTTCCTAAGCAACATTTTACCAATACAAAATGTGAAGTAAAAGATATCAAAAAGAATTGATCGGATTGAACAGGACATGAATCTAATCGACTAGTTTTGTTGGGTTATCATGAGTTGCATTAGGCGCGCCTATGACATTAAAGAGTGTGTGGTTTGAACAAAGCATTAGGCTTTCTATCCTAAAGTATGGAGTAGTTTGTTTTTCAACAAAGTAATACCACACTCTAAAAAGAATAGCTCAACGCACTTGAAAGTCATGAACTCATATCATGGCCAGCTCATGAAAAGCGAGGTATAGTTCGTTGACACTTCTAGTTTAATCTCATCATTTCAAACTAACTAATTTTAAAAATAATTGTTCTTATAAAAAAACTTTCACTCATCACTAAATAAATTTAAAAGCATTTATAAAAATTCATCTAAATAATCGATATTATTAAAATTATTATCCCAGTGAAGATTTTTTTTATAATATATTATAATTAAAATTTAATTTTTAAATACTTAATTAATTATTTAAAAAATCTATTCATTGTAACTAGGAGCGTAAATGAACCAAATCGAGTCGTAATGTAAAAATATTGATATTTGAGTTCGAGCTCGAAAATATATATATATATATATGATATTTGAAGCTTGATTCGAAACTCGAAAATAAAAATAAGTTTGGTTTAATCTCGATTCAAAATGGAATTCGAGCTCAAGTTCGATTCGAATTGTTCGAACTTCGATTTGAACTGTTCGAACTTCGATTCGAACGTGTTCGAACTATAATTCAAAATGACTTAAATTTAAATTTGAATTATTCAAACCTTAATTTAAATATATTTAAGTTAAAATTGTATAAAAATAATTAGAATTCTATTCGAGTTTGGCTCGCGAGTGAGTTGTGAACAATCAAACAAAATAGTATATTCGAATTCAGTTCAAAAAAATTATCGAACATGTTCGAATTCGGCTCAAATTCGATAATTTCGAATACAAATTAAATATTTTTTGAATCAATTCTAAAAACTCATAAATCATTCGATTCATTTATAACCCTAAGTCCGATGCGTAGAGTTATTTAACCGATGCTATATCACATGCAACTCATGAAAGCAAGGCAACGATTTTGCATTAATTCCATAGACGAAAAGACTAAAAAAGAAACCACCGCATTATGTGTGCATGGTTGAAGATTCATGAATGAGGTCTAGGGGTCAAATCCTGGCTAGTAGCCAGGTTCCTGTCCCC
>JBBUKS010000060.1:1455621-1505303 GCA_038050645.1 Hedychium gardnerianum | reverse complement strand
TTAGGCGATGTGAAACAATGACAAATACACACATCAAACGAGGAAGACCAAAAAAGACTTGGTTAGCAACAATAAAATAAGATAAAATTTATTTAAGTATAGATAATGATATAATAGGGAATAGAGCCCAATAGTGTAAAATGATCCATATAGCCGATCCAACATAGTGGGATAAAACTTGATTGTTGTTGTTGTTGCATGATTAAAGATTAACATTATAGTATCGAAGTGTACAATAATAACATGCCATATTAGATATATAACCTAATACAGAGGATTGATAGTGTACTATCTTATATTGTAATATATGGTGAGAGATATAAATTTGAGTATGATGAGTGCGCTACATGCATCTTGGATGTGTTTGAGGAGCTTTGAGCTTGATAATTACAAAGCGCCCTATAGGCAGTAAGGATTTGGCATATGGAGGTTATGGTACTTGCCAATAGTTAATTTGAGACGATTTGATATTAAATATGTTGTAGATCTATGATGGTCAGGTGTTATTTGACTAGAGAGATATTATCAGTCCGTGACGGTTAAGCTGCCAATGTTTAATTGGACATCACATGTGCCATTGTGACATACTGTAGGCCCATGACAATTAAGGACGTTAATGCCTAATTGAAGATCCCATGTGTCACTACTAGATAATATGGATCTGCGATCATTTAGCAACTAAACTGGGTCAAGCAAGAGGTATAGTGTTCTGATTTTTTATGCTTAAACAACCTCTTATTGAGTGAGCATGAGGTATTCTACCTCATGGTCAACATAATATAAAAGGCAAAGCAGGCATATAAGTTTGAGATGTTTTTTTTTAATAATTCAGATATTTAATTCTTCGAATCGATTAAGTCTTGGAGGTAACCGATTTGACCCAAGCTCCCACGGGCTATCAGGGTAACTCCGGAAGCGCGCGGCTCCTCGACCAACAGCTAATGTCTAATATTTTTCATCAGGAGGAAAATATCCTACGTGCGCCATAACTACGAATCGAATCATGAGTGTTTGGTTAATTTGTCAAATGCCTTGCCGCTGCACCATTCCTTGTCCTACTTTTTTTTTTATAATCGAGGTATCCAACTTTTCGAATCGACTAATCTTGGAAGTGACCGGTCCGGTCTAGCCCAACGGAATTTTTTCATTGGTCACTAGGGTAAATCAGGAAGCGCTAATGGAGGCCCATGACCAACATTCTTAGACTCGCTTTTCATCGGAAGGAAAATCTCCTGCAGTGCACCACAAATGACATTCGAACCTTAATCCCTTGGTTATTCATTAGAGGACTTAACCATTGTCCCGGGGTTACTTGTCCTACTTATGTTTCCAGTGATAATGGTTATTCCTTTGAAGGAATCATTAAATTTATGTTTTTTCCCTTGACACTAGTGTAGCTAATAGTGGTGATTAGAGTTATGTACGTAGGGTGGTGTCTATCGTTGTGTAGATTGACGTCGGATGAGGCATAATTTTACTTTTACTCAACCAACAAAAATTCGGATGATGGCTAGAAGACGTCGACAAGTGTCCTTTTTGTTTACAATCAGCCTCTTATTCCCTCTTTTATTGTCAATGTTCTGTGGCTAAAAAACAGTGGGTTATTCGATCCAGAACTTAACTGTGGCATTATTCTAATTAATTCCATTACCCTCCATATGCACTCAAGTACTCTTTATTGGGTATACGAATAAGTGAAAGCTAAAGGAGATTAAATATAATTATGATAATAAATGAAACACAACAGGCATCGTAATCTTAATCTTAATCTTATCCAAAGTAGTCCAACTTCAAAGATAGGACCGCACCAGGAACAGTTGAAAATAATGCAAAATTAGTGAGGAGAGATAGGATAAACAATATATGAATCCTCTCATTCTGTCTTTATTGCAATTAAAATAGCTAATGGATTTGGAAATGGTGGACAGGGGGAGCATTATAAATCTAGGAGCTACAAACTACTTTTTAAATAGTACAGAATTCTGAGATAGTTTGCTCTGTCAACAATCCTACTTTGACAAGAACCCTAGTTGCCACTTAATTTAGTCCAATCTAATAGCATCTATATGGGGTTCACAATGTCAATTGTAGTTTTTCTTTTTGTTATCAAAATAAATAAACAAATAAAACCACCATTCTAGCTATCAACTGAGCAGCTATTGAGTGGATGATGATATAAGCCCAAGCAACACAAGGAACTTATGCAATTCACTATGCGAAGAAATTAAAAACAAGGAACTATCCATTTACAATCATGGGGAATGACAAAGAAAGGAACTCTAGCAAATGTATATTACGCTAAATCAGCTGGTCTTCAACCATGCAATTGGGATACTATAGCATTTGTCCTTACTGAGACTAGTAGGTTGCTCAATGCACCAAGACCATTTGTTCTCTCTCTAAACCGAACTAAATCATTTCTAAAAGTAAATCAAAACAAGAGAAACATGCAATCATAACCCACAGTCATCGACAAAGATAACAAAATTTGGTTTAAATGGAATAATATCTTTTTAGAAGCAATGGAAGAGAGAGGTCCTAGTCCCACCAGCACAGTTAGCTGTGGTGCCTGTCGCCACCAGCCAAACAAGGGGGACACAAAGCACAAATCCAACAAAGCAGACAGGCGGAAAGGGTTCGCCCTTGGTGCAGGCTGAGGTGTCCCAGCATAACCTACCGAGGCAGGCCTTGGGGCACTCCACTGTGATGATGATGATGATTCCTACCTGAGCACCATGGCCATCGCTGGCCACCTCTACCCCCCAATGATCATTTCACCCATCAAGTTTCCCCCGTCTAGATGATTTCGATTTGCTCTAAGCCTAAGGAAAAGGTAAATTAGGGATTTGAGTGCGTAGGTGGTCTCCTCTAAAGCGGCGAGGCATTTCTGCAAACACCTCAAGGGAAAAGTTAGTGGGCCTGGAGAGAGGCGGTGTTAGCCAGTGCTCAATGGGTGTCATTCCTAGTTCCTACCGAAGCAAGCATCTAGGTTGATGTGTTGTGCTGCCACTGCTGTGGAAGAGGGATCCGGCTTTTCCGGGGGATTTCTACACAATTATTGAAGCGCGACAGGGCTAGAGACTCTCGCCTGCTTCCGGCCCCATTGCTCGCACAGATGAGCTGTAGGGCATTGACGGAAGGGAGAAAGACGTCCGTAGTACGTACCTGGACTGGGATTGGCGGCCGGCCCTCGCGGCGGAATCCTCCGGATGAGGCGGTCTCTTGCGGTTGGTGGAGGCGCCGTGGGAACTGCGATCACGCGGGCGGTCGACTTTGCTTTCCTACTGTAGGGGAATTAGACACAAAAAATTCTAATCCAACGGCTCGCATGAAATTGAGCCACCGTGAAGCTTAAAAACATAATTATCTGTATAAAGTACTTTTTATTTTCTCTAAAAACTAATTTATGTGATATTCTTTGTCTTTTCCCTCTATTTGCCAAAAATTTTAAAAATAATTCTACATGAATCATAAAATAATTACGCCAGCTGTACCAGAAGACCTCAAGCAAACCATGTGTATTTGTTTTTCAAACACACTGAATGAACAAGTAATGGTCCCAACCTCAAGTTCACAATTGAATTTCGAATTTTAGATATATAATTTATAGTTGAATGATCTAACTTCAAGCCTTTTGGCAGCATGGTAGCTATTTATTGCGTACCTACCACTACTTCCCAAACCTTAATTGCATACTGTGATACTGATATAAGTATATTTAACCTTAAATGAATTGTAGATATTTATCAGACTTGTTCTTTCGTTTCTAACTTTATTTTTAATTTTTCTTAGATATTTTCTATATAATAATATTAGTTTTATCACAAATTCCCTCACAGGTTCCACATTTACAAAGTTATTAGCAATCTTTTCACAAGTTCTATCTGAAATGTATGCCTCGCCCAACTGTCTGTACTTTCTTCGTCTGTCAATGATTCATCTGGCATGCTTCGTGCACGTGAGACTGCAAGTTCAACGAGGATGAAAGGGCTGAACTGTAACCCCACCAGGCCACCATGAACGTCCAACGCTGGCCCTCCTGCTGCAGCCTGCAGCAACAGCAACAGCAACAGCAACAGCAAAGTGAATAGTGAGTGCGTGATGCATAATTTGACGACCAAATTAGCCATTATTGTATTGTTTTTTCTGAGCGGATGCAAGATATGCAACTGCGCATGTAGTAGGGCCGCTGTGTCCTACAAAAGAGGGGCGACAGGAGAACAGAGCAGGCATGGAGGAGCAATAATGGACACATTGCCCGTGGAGGAAAGAACCTACGCCCTCACGTCTTGTCATCTGATCATCAACCATATTTATCTATCTTCTCCCGGAAGTCGAGATAAAGCAGAGCATAAATTGCACCTGTGCTTTAGTAAACAGAGGTCACTCGACCGCTCACCGTGGCGTCTTCGGCCCAAGGAAAGCGCCCCCCGGCAGCTCTGCTGCATCTCACCCTCTCTCCTGCCCCCGCTGCAGGCGTTGCAGCACGACGCAGTTCGACCGATAAAAGCGAGGAGAAAGTGTGATGAACTGAAACACTGCTGCATCTTTCTCTCTCCTCTCCATTTGCCAACCGCAAGTATTGACAAGGTGCCTGTGCTCTGCTGCAGCAGCAGCAGATGACGACTTCTTCGCTGCGACAGCAAGCCAATATGGGAAGAGAGAGACGAGAGTTATGAAGGTCGGAGGGAGGGGGACGGTTTGAGGCATGGCTCGCTTTTGACTCGTTTTCTTTTGGCAAGGCTTATGAATGACTAGAGAATAACCTCAGAGAAGAAGAGAGTTGGACAGGGCAAAAGAAGTTTTTTTCCCCCGTAATTTTTGTGTGTCTCTCAGTTGTTTTCTTCGTCTCTCGGTCTCCTGCGCTGGCCTTCTTCGGGCCTTTACGCGTCGCTTGGCAATTCCAGTAATCTTATTTGCGACTTGCTTCCTTGGGTAATCCGCATAGCGCAGCATTGAATAGCCATCTCTGGGTGGCGAGTGAATGGGGATCGATTTGAACACGATCGAGGGGGACGAGGAAGAGGAGCCGGAGCAAACGGCCCACTGTGCTCCTCCGTTGCTCCCGGCGCCAGAGGCGGAAGAGACGCCGATGTGCTTGGAGTTGTGGCACGCGTGTGCCGGGCCACGGATATGGTTGCCAAAGAAGGGGAGCCGGGTGGTGTACTTGCCGCAAGGCCACATCGAGCAGCTGGAAAACCTAGACGGCAGCGACGGCGGAGGCAGAGGCAGGATCTGCGGTGGGAACTTGCCGCCTCATATCTTTTGCCGCGTGGTCGGCCTCAAGCTCCATGTCAGTTTATCTTCTCTCATCTTGCATCCATTACTTTAGAATTTTTCCCCCCGTTCTTGCGGGGTCTCATTTGGGGGCTTCCATGGACGCAGGCCGATAGCGATACAGACGAGGTCTATGCCCAGCTATGTCTCGTTGCGGATAGTGAGGTAGGCGTTTATGGCCGGGCGTTCAAACTTCTCCAGTTGTATTTTATCTGAATTTTTTTTTATCAGGATTTTGAACAAAGATTGAAGAAGGGTGTAGTTGAGGATAATGAGGTAGAACAGAATGTGGAATTTGGTAGCAGACCCTCTATTCCCCACATGTTCTGCAAGACGCTCACTGCCTCTGACACTAGCACTCATGGAGGGTTCTCTGTACCACGGCGAGCTGCTGAAGACTGTTTCCCTCCCTTGGTAACAATCATCACCTTCACTATCTCTGAATTTTAGAGCGTCTACTTTGCAGTAGATGCTTCAGTCAGTCAGATTTAGTGTCCTTGTTGTTTTGGTACTTTGTCTTTGACAAGGCTGACATCTTGTTTAACTAGTGTATATTTGTTTCTAGGATTATAAGTTGCAGAGGCCTTCCCAAGAACTTGTTGCCAGAGATGTGCATGGTACGGAGTGGAGGTTCCGGCATATTTACAGAGGTAAGCTAAGCAAATCTTCTCACTTTGCGACTAGACTGTCACTTGTTTTCTGGTTTCTGAACTTCTGATGAGTTGCACATGATCCTTTTAGTCTTTGTATATAAATTTATGGCTAGTTTGGATGAACTTTTTTTGTGATTGTAGTCTCCCAATTCGTTGAACAGTTGTTCACTCAAACTTTTATTGAGAGATTATAAGCACAGATACATCTACATACAAAAAAATCCACTCCATAGTGACACATTCCCAGAGACAATGAACACCCACTAGAAGAGCACCTATCATGCTACTGCGCTTTGATTGGTTTCAGAAAACTCCAACACTGTGCCCGAACCATCAAAATATGGTGCATCTGCCAACAAACTCTGTCGAGATAACATAAATAAGACTTCCTTAACTTCTGTCACAAAGGAATTTGTCAGCATAGGAGAGAGACCACCCATTTACTAGGAAAAAAAAATAAAAAAAATTAGTTAGAATGATTCCCATGATAAATAAAGCCATTAAGTTATTGTTTTGCATTAGCTCACCAGGACACTTTACTAGGTCATCGCAATATCATTCCAGTCATCTATATGATAATACTACATATGGATTGTGCACAAATACAACTGCAGTTTGGGAAAAAAAAACTTGATATTTAGAGCTAAAGAAAATTCAACTGTGTGCCTTGTAGGTCAACCCCGAAGGCATCTTCTTACAACTGGATGGAGTGCCTTCGTGAATAGGAAAAAGCTCATCTTGGGGGATGCAGTGTTGTTTCTTCGGTAGGCACAGTCAAACTGGTACTGTGGTATTTGCTCTGTCTTCATAATTATGATCTATTATGAAAACGAGATTGCTCTATATGTGACTAGTGGTAATGATGGAGTGCTCAGATTGGGTGTCAGAAGAGCAACCCAATCCAAAAGCAGCATTAATGCTTTAGCACATATCAGTAGGAACTTGAATCTAGCTACCCTTGCTGTTGTTGCTGATAGTGTCCCCGCAAGGAAAATCTTCCACATCTACTATGATCCAAGGTATGCTTGGTTGCACGAGAATTTTGTATGCAAAAGCCTCTATTTCTAAGAATATCTTATTATCTTAGGCCCACATATAAAGGAACTTTCCAGTTATATTTAAGATCAATATCTAGTAGTGATTCACTTTTATGTACTATTTGGCACATCATGTCTTAGTTTATTTCCCATGAATGACAGCTTCTTTGATGATGTATAAAAAGTGTAGGATATCATGGTTGTCATGCTTCTTTCTAAAGATTGTTCATATCCTGCAGGGGAAGCTCATCAGGTTTCATCGTTCCATACTGGGCATTTGCGAAAAGCTTCAACAATCTTATTTCTGTAGGAATGAGATTTAGAATGATTTGTGAAAGTGAAGACGCTAGAGATAGAAGGTTTGAAAAATAACCTCTCACATTCATAATCGGAATCAAAGTTGAAATCAATTGAATCATTCATTTACCTGCTTTAAAGGTCTTCGGGGCTGATAACTGGGATCGATGAAGTCGACCCTGTAAGGTGGCCTGGTTCCAAGTGGAGGTGTTTGTCGGTATGCTTATATACCTATCCTTTTGTTCTCTCAGTGAATAAATCTTTATTTATTTTCTAGAAATAGTAGTGCAATGCTTGCCTGTTTTCTAGAAATAGTAGTGCAATGTCTGTATCTCACCAATTCAGAGAATTAGCATCCAGTACATTTAGCATTATCATTTCTTTCCTGCTCTCTTATGTAGTCATGAAATTGTTAAAGCGCACACAAGTATAGTTCTTGTCCTTTATACCTGTTGCAATGTAATGAGGACAAATTATTAGGGTTATTTTTCCTTGGTAGTCCCTTGACCTTGATATAGAATACTACTATTATTCTTTTGACATTTACACCCCTAAGGCTTGATATATTTAGAATTGAGTCCTATTGTATTTACAATATGGTTCTCGATACTCGCCCATAAGAGGTGATGAACTGCTTAGACTCTTTAGTTACACAAGGCACTACAGTTAGCTATAGTAGGCTCTAACCTTTAGTTATGACTTATGATTGGTGCTATCCTTTAGTCATGGCTTACGATAGGTGCTACCATTCACCTAGGTGCTATGCTCTTTTTGTTCTTAATGAGTAGATGCTACCCTTCAGTTATACTAGGTGCTACCCTTTAGTTATGGTAGATACTACTTATTTTTAAAAAAAAAAATCCAGCAGGTATTTTGTTGTAGCAGCTGCAATGTTTTAGTACTTTGAGATTGAAACAGAACGCATGTCAAGTGATGAAGGTACCCCTTCACTAAATTTTGTGCAAAAAGGGCCTTTACACAAGTTCTATCCGCTTGTAACTGTACTTTTAAGCAATTCTGGAACCAAACTCTGTTTATTCAATGGTTATCTGCTGCATTGCTACTTGATGGTGTACTTTACAAATGTATAGGTAAGTTGGGATGATGATGGAGAAGTTGGTCAACGCAGTAGAGTATCTCCATGGGAAATTGAACAAACTGGTTCGGTTTTAGGCTCTGTCAGCCTGTCAACGGCAGGTTCCAAAAGGGCCAAAATCGGTCTTCACCTTCCCAGTATGGATTATCGGGTTCCAAGTAGGTCTTTAGTGTGATGAAAACATAGTCACCAAAGGCTAATCTGTATCTTATTTATTTCTAATCTTTGCCCAATTGTCTGCAGAAGGAAATGGGTGTCTAGACTCTAGGCAATATGCAAGTTTCCACAAGGTCTTGCAAGGTCAAGAATTTACAAAAAGCAGAGCTCTCAATCATACTGGTGCGACAACTCCTAGTTCTGAGGTTGGAGTTGGTCAATACGCAGAAGAAGATGCATATACAGCTGCTGCAAACAGCTCTAAGATAAGTGCATCTGCACCAAGAGGAATCTTCAGAATGCCACTTGGGAATTCTGAGTTTCCTTTTGATTGCACAGGCTTTAATGAACCTATTGGGTTCCAAAAGGTCTTGCAAGGTCAAGAAATTTTCTCACAAGCTCCTCGCCTCCTTGGAGTTCCATCTAATTCTCATCTGAGGGACGGAGCCTACTGCATGTTTGATGGTGCTCTTACATATCACAGTCAGAGCAAATTACTTGATGCATCTGCCCGACACATTACTATTGGTCGACATTCTGTACCAGCAGTTCAAGCATCTTCTCCATCATCTGTGCTTATGTTTCAAGAAAGAAAGTCCAAGAATTCGTTGGTGAAATCTGCACCTAGCATGAAATGTCAAGACAGTGGTGGTGATGGCATCTACTTTGCCAAGCCAAATGGCTCAAATACCTTTCATAGAGATGCAAACTTTCTGTTTTGGCCTCAAAGTATGTGTTTTCCTTTTGCCAACCAGCAGCATCAAGCGGTAAAAGTCGATGCGCCTCTATCAAATTGCAAGCTCGGTTTGGAGAATGAACAGATTGCCAGCTCGAATAGTTGCAAGCTATTCGGTTTTTCCTTGACTGACACGATTCCGTAGCTAATCTAGTTGATAAAGACCAACCAGCCTCACCGTCTACTCACAAGGTTGATACTGTTCTTTCAAGGTCGATGCCTCGAATTCCTGTGAAAACTGTTGTGTGCAGTCTTACTGGATTAAGCACCAGCTATGCTGAATATGTTGTTCCATTTTAAGGCTTTGATTTCTTGAGGTAATCTCAGTGCTGTAAGAAGTTATATCTGGTAGTTGCATTTTGAAACTAGTATCCGACTTAATTCCACAAAGAATCTTTTGATATCCAGTTTCTCGATCTGAGAAAGAACAGCATTTTGCCGGGGTTGATCCTTAGCAGTTTAAAAAGCTGAATTCTAGGAAGAAAGTTGTTTTAAAATGTCTCTCAACTCTCCAAGACACCTCAGAAATGCCTTTTTCTGGTTCGCAACTGTATCTCAATTAACGTTTAGTTTGGTTAAGATGATCTTGTTCCCAGCTAATTATTTACTCTAACTGTTGAAATCTGGATCATCTAGACTTTGATCTGCTCGGTAATTGAGCTTTTGTTTTAAGATAATTTCTGGATCATGCTGAGCTCTTGCTTATTGAGTTTTGTGCTTTTGAGAATGGATTCAAATATTTCTTCTTTGCTAACCAAATTCCTAGAATTTTTTATTCTTGTAAAAATGCCCTTCGAGCTTTAGAAATCCCGGTGAAAATAAATTGACTCGTGTTTGTAAAATTTAAGAAGCATTTTGACAGGCTCGAGTCTGCAAATGTATTTTTCAAAAAAAAAAAAGGGTTCGAATACTATTTTGTTATAAGAGGTATTCTTTAAAAATCAAATTATATTGTATAAAAGTTATTAATGTTTATAAATTTATAAATAAATTATTGTTTTTATTAATTTCTTTATATATTTAAATAATTATTTTTAAATTTTACCTTAATTATTTTAAAATCAGATCAAGTTGTAAAATCGGATGCCATTTCCTTTCTAGTCTAAGTCAAACCACCGGTCCAACTGCCGGTCCGACAATGAAGCCACTATTGGATACGCTCTCAGAGGGCCCACCGCCGGAAAATTATGGGCCAAGGACTTGCGGCGGGCCGGCGGCGACCAAATTGTTACGAGCGTTGAGATGCGGAGGTCGTGCTTCCCTTCAGTGCTCCGCTGCTTTCCCCTCTCTCCTAATGCTGATTTCACCATCAATCAGAGGGTTTGCATCGACAAGCGACGCGAAGGAGACGTCCTTTGCTTCCTCGTCTTCGTCTTCGTCCTCCCATCCCCGCTTCTGCCTCTCCCCTTCGTGGCGTCTCTCCGCGAGGTCAATGATTCTGCTCCCGCCTCGCCTCTTGTTTCGTCATACTCTTTTCCCTCACTAATGTTTCTTGCAGATGAGAAGTACTTCGTGGGGCCGGTGATAGCTTGCAGAGACGGCTTCGCAACTTTCTCTAAAGATCGGCTAAATGATGGCTTCTGTGACTGTCCTGATGGAACTGACGAACCCGATTCGCTGCTCCTTACCTCCCTATTGCTTTGGCTTTTTGCTTGATTTATGCCTTATTTAGTTTTTTTTTCTTTGTCTTTTGTGTTGACCATTCTAGCATGTAACAGTTGTGCAACTATATTTTTTTTTTAGAGTAGTTGTGCAACTATATTACTTGGGCGTTTCTGTTAATTATTTCCTGGAATGATGGTGAGCAACATGGATAAAAGATATAGGAATAATCAAAGATACTGAGGATGTATGAGGTTTAACTTTCAAACCATCTCCATGTTGATTACTTCAAAGGATGACCAATTATTTTGGAATTTATATAACCATCTGTATGAGTTCTTGCTTTAAATTTATTTTCAAAAGTACAGCCTCTCATTTTAAACGTGCTACTCACCTTCGATTAATCTAAGCTATGGATCAGGCGGCACAAAAGCTTTGACATACAATCCAGACTTGTGTGTATGTACTGGATCAGTGAGTGTCTGTTTAACTCATTTCACTCATGCAAGAACGGAAGTTATTGGTTTAATGAAAGTTAGGGGGGTCATGTCAAATGTTCTATGAATTATTTATTAGTGTCATAATGGCCAGAGTTTGAAATCACTTGGAAAAAATCTAACATGATTGTTTTTCTACAAGATTATTGTCACTCTTACTTCAAACTCAACACTTTGGTTGCCTTGTCAACTGGTTAGGTTATAATTATGATAGATCGGTCTTTGAACAAGAAAAAAATTATTGCAGCCAAAACTTTATTGTGTAACGATTTAGGTGATTTTGTTGCTGCCTGAGGGAACTGTAGTACTGGTTCCCTGGGAGAGATGCTTTATTGGTTGAACATAACACGATAATAGGCATATCCTGTTGGAATCAGGTATCCAACATGCCATTGATTTAATCAGTGGGATTGCTGAGTGCTTTGAATTGGGCAATCTGCAAAGTACTAGCATCGATCATGATGCTTCATTCTTTGTGCATGCCTCAGAATTTTCGAGTCAACTAGAGGCTGCTTAGTGATGAGCCACGTCCCAGGACTTCATTAGATTTGCTCAATCTTTGAAAACGGAAACTAAATTATTAAACTCTGATTATTCACAGATTATGGCTTTGAAAGCTTAGGCAGTTAATCCAGATGTCGACTGTTCATTGTTTTCATAATTTTTTGCTTAGGCAGTACTGGTTCTTCCTGTTTTTCTGTGTTACAGGAACTTCTGCTGCCCAGAAAGTAATTTCTACTGCAGTGATGTCGGAGATGCACCTCCATTCTTGTTCTCTTCTCGAGTGAATGATCATATTTGCGGTACCTTAGCTTAAGATTAGAATTTTTTCCTGTGTTCATTTCACTGAAGACTGATGCAATTCTGACATCTGATGATAGTTCAAGCTACTATAACTTTTTCTTGATTATACATATTTGTAGATTGTTGTGACGGAAGTGATGAATATGAGAGGAACCGAATGCCCGAACACATGCAGGAAAGATCAGAATGCAAATGGTCTGAACAATCTTACTATAGAAAGTAGGATTACTCGGATTGATCTGGAGAATCTTATTAAGAACATACGAGGTGCAAATACGTATTTTTGTTAATGTAGCACTGTTTGTGGTGCTGAGATGGGCTTCTAATGTCTAGTATTCGTGCAGGATTGAGAGCGGTTATCGCAATGCAATTGATGGTCTGTGCAGCTCTTATGATTGCGTTTTGCCTCCACCAGTACAAACACAATCGTATTAGAAGAAAACAATATTTCTTGAGTAAGTAGACATTTCTCTCTAAATTTCACTAACAATCAAGCCTTTTTACACAATTTTCTCTTGCTACAATAGATTGTTTTTCAACTTTTCACTGCCTAATGTTGTCAGACATATACAAGAACATAATGTAAATTGATGTAGTGCAATAGTGAAGTATTCAGAAGAATAAATTTGAATTTCAATAAAGATGAATATTCTAGAGGATAATTTTTGAGTATATATAAATTATGCTTTAGATTTATATGAGGAAGGTTGTCTATATAATATATAAAAAATACTATTTAACTCAATGTTATTAATAAATAATTACAAAATGCCATAAAACTTGCATACGATTTGTCTACGTAATGATTGAGCAAATGAATTATTCTTGAAAACAGCTTGCTTCTCCGTCAATGGTCCTTGAGGTCCATAGCCTATATACCTCATCCCTCGCCGTGGCCTCGCTGCCTTTGGTGCAACGGCAGCAGCAGGTTGTCTCATTAGCTGTCACGAGAATCCTAGCTCTGTTTTCTGTTTTGTACAACAGCAGGTAACGTGCTCTCTTGAGCCTTCCTCCTCACGCAAAGTAACTCCACACACACATATTTCATAAAGCAGATGATTTTATCAATTTTTGCAAAATATCTCGTTGGATGTTTGATCTTCTTATATAAAGGGTCATTGACAAATGCTTCGCACCTATTGCTCCAATAAAGCAGATGATTTTATCAGGAAACAATAAAGAAAAGCTGAGAACAGATGGTTGCCATTTTGCTCAGATCTTCTGTAAAGCATCAATCCAACACTTTGTGAAATTGAATAGGCGAATAGGGAGAGCATCTAAGCACAAGTTTTTTTAATGTCGTTTAAAGGACGGAGTTGCATAGTTTAGTTCCTTAATCTGCTCAAAGAACAAGGACTTCAGTAAATCTATACAATTGATAGAGTACAGCAGAGGATTACAGAGATCACGACTCTTTTGTCTGAGTGCCTGCAACTCCGTGAATAAACAGCTCAGAATTCGTTCTAGCCCAGATAATTTGTTAATGTTTTGATAAAATAGAAAGTCTTAGTCGACTTCAGTGATATACACGTAATGTTCGTTCTAATTTTCAGATATTGAAATCCGATTCTTTGCCACTTTGTTCAAAAACAATTTGAAAAAATTGTAATTGTCTTCCATTCTGAAAGACAATTATGGTTAGTCACTGCTTAATACTGAAACCTACAAAAAGAAAAATTAAAGACCAGGTTATAGCTGAGCTCGAAAAGTCTTAAATTTGGTAGTCAGGTTGATACCACAAGCAAGAGAGAAGGGCAAAATGTTAAGTTGGCAATAAGATTGTCAAGCCAGCAAAGTGAATTTGGAGTTTTGCCTGCAAACATTGAAGTTGACCTCATCCGTCCTTCCTCTCTCTTGTCTCCCTCCTTCTCTCTCTCAGTTTATCTAGCTCATCATTCAATTTATCTACCTATCTATATCTCTTAATTTATTTGTTTTTTCTCCTCACATGTAAACCATTTTTTAATGCTTCTGTTTATTCGTCGTACTTTAAATGCTAAACCATGTAAATCTCTTTCTTGCTTTATCTTTCTCCTGATCTCTACGTCTCCCCCTCCCCTCCGGCCTCACCAACTTTGGGTTTCATAATTCAGGCTTCACTTGGTTCATGACAACAAAGCTTATGGTATTCTCTGCCTTCTCCTTCACAAAGAAGTAGCAATTCCAGTGTTTTATCATAAAACTGTCCTTACCTCTCTTCCCAATCTATCACATAGTAAAAGGAGCTACTTTTCTTCTGTTTCTTTAACGTCGTCAGCTTGTTTGGGGACGTATTCAATTTTGGTTTTGAAACTGAATGTATCAATTCTCTGTGAGTTGAAGAAGCCCTTTGCCTGTTGGTTAGATGACCGGAAGATCAAACCTTCAAAAGTGGTAATTTTTGTTCTCATGTTGGATTGTCTTCTTTGCACGATTGCTTAAATTGATTCGTTTGTTGTTGTTTATGGTAAGACTTTGGGTATCGAATGGCTTTAAGACTCTTAATAACTGATGATATGCTTGAATGTTCAGTGAATTAACGTTAGTTAATGCTCCTCTTTGAGTTCAAAGCGTAAAGTGGTCCTTTGTATATGTATCTGCTCAAACTGGTGGTCTTAGTTTCACTAATTCTTCACTAATTGAATTGCAGAAAGATGTCTTCGGACAGTTCATTAAATGCTGAATTATCAGAGAGGACACCCATTCTTGGTCTGAGACTTTGGGTTGTGATTGGCATCTGCGTGGGTGTTCTAATTGTGTTTATTCTCGCCGTTTTATCCATATGGATCACATCCAAGAGGAAGACGAGGAAGACTTTTGACAGCATGCCAGTATCACAAATCCCAACCGTCTCGAAGGAGATCCCGGTGGACATAGTTGGTTGTCAATGCTCGCCTCAAACTCTCCGGGAGAATGATGAAAGGCCTTTCATCCCTAGTCATGACAAATTTAGCGACAGGGATTCAGTGAAGACAGTTGCAGCAGCACAACTGACGATTAGCAAGTCGAGCGATGCTGAAAACATCAGCCAGTGCAGCTCAGCTTACCACCACGATAGAGCTGGGAGTTCGTATTCTGGGGATGAAGGTAGCTCTGGATCTACTCGGAAAGCATATTCAGCATTTCCACTTGCATCCGTGTCTTCTTTAGTTGAACTGCCAGAGTCCTCGCATCTCGGTTGGGGCCATTGGTTTACTTTAAGGGATCTTGAGCTTGCAACAAATCGTTTCTCCAACGACAATGTCCTTGGGGAGGGTGGATACGGAGTTGTATACCGAGGGCGTTTGATAAATGGCACTGAAGTCGCAGTGAAGAAGCTTCTGAACAACTTGTAAGTTCATTGCTTTCAGGCATCAGTTACTCGAGCATCTTTTCTTGATCACCCATTGAATCATGCAGAGGACAGGCAGAGAAAGAATTCAGAGTAGAGGTGGAAGCCATTGGTCATGTTCGGCATAAGAATCTAGTGAGGCTTTTGGGATATTGCATAGAAGGAATTCACAGGTGAAAAGTTTGAGCTGTTCGTTTGGTATACTTTTCATGTTCGCCTGTTTATTGATTGGAATATGAACAGAATAGTAAAACTTGATATATATGCAGCAAGAAATTATCCCATTTCCATAATTCTCTTCTTGAATATGGAGAGAAGGAATCATGATAGATGTAATCAAAATTTGATTTTCAGTTACTTTCAAATGGTTGATTACCTAGATCAACGTAACAGGATGCTTGTGTATGAGTACATCAACAATGGAAATTTGGAGCAGTGGCTGCATGGAACTGCGCATCAAAGAGGCGTCCTCAGTTGGGAGAAGCGCATGAAGGTCATCCTCGGCACTGCAAAGGCGTAAGTGATCATTTTCTCTAAACCAGTGCTCTAAACATTTCTTCTTTTTAGTTGAGCTGACTAGCAGCTGAATGACTTTCAGGCTTGCTTATCTGCATGAAGCAATCGAACCAAAAGTGGTGCACCGAGATATCAAATCGAGTAACATCTTGATTGATGAAGATTATAATGGAAAGATATCTGACTTTGGATTGGCTAAGCTGCTGGGCTCCGACAAAAGCTTCGTCGCCACTAGAGTAATGGGCACATTTGGGTATGTACTCGATGCCTCCATCTATTAGTATCATTCCTGAAAGATTGAACGGAATGATGAACATGCTCACATGAGAATTTCAGATATGTGGCTCCTGAATATGCCAATACTGGTCTTCTGAACGAGAGGAGTGATGTGTATAGCTTTGGAGTTTTACTGCTAGAGACTGTCACTGGCAGGGATCCTGTAGATTATGGAAGGCCGTCTAATGAGGTATAATGGCCAACCAAGTCTTGATACCACCAAAAGCATGACTACTTGAACTACAAATGTCGATTGCCAGGTGAATTTGGTGGAGTGGCTTAAAATGATGATTGGAAGCCGAAGGGCGGAGGAAGTAGCGGATCAAAATCTTGAGGTTAAACCATCCAGTCGAGCTCTCAAACGCACGCTCTTGGTCGCACTGAAATGTGTCGATCCTGACTCAGGCAAAAGGCCCAAGATGGGGCAAGTGGTGCGAATGCTCGAAGCGGATGCACTCGCTCAACGTGAGGTTGTCTTCTGCACTACTGCTGTTTTCTCACAATCTAAGTCCTTAATGCTTTCAAGAAAGCTTCAATGCATTAAGAATGACATACTCTTGTTCTTTGTAAAAGGATCGCAGAAGCCGAAGGGAAGGAAGTCTGGAGATGGAAGCAATGAAGGGAAGTAACAGTTGTAGCGATGTGGAAGTGTAAGGAGTCAGCATTTCCTCTTTGCTGCCATGATTGAAGAGGCCAGTTTGATGCTTATTCTGTCGAGCAAGGCTCTTCGTTTTGGAATAGCAGGAACACTCAGCTATTCTGTTGCTGTTTGGAATTTTTATTGGACCATTTTATTTTGTTCTACTATGACAAGCTCCAAGCTCAATTATTCCTAGGAATAAAAGTGAGAGAGAATATAAAACAAATATGTATTAGTTTGTATAGTTATAAATGTATTTTTTATTATTATATTTTGCTTTGTAAGTATATTAATAAGTCATAAAAATAAATTTTGCAATGATAAAAAACCTCTATAAATAATAATTCTCCAACCCTACTCATTGGGCTACAGGCCCAATAGCACTCTAGAGCACGTTAAGCTACAACAGGCTGCTGTCACACTGGAATCGACCCTAGGGTTTATCACCTTGCCCGCCCCTTAACTATCGACGTTACCGCACTCCCTGGATCTTATGTTGGACACCAGCGGCGGCGAGTCCGTGAGCAGATATGAAGATTGTGGCGGCGTACCTCCTCGCCGTACTCGGTGGAAACTCCCACCCTTCTGCGGACGATATCAGGTCTATCCTCGAGTCAGGTGAACGCCCATTTCGATTTGCTTGCTCAATTGATACTTTTGTTCTCTCGTGTGATCCTTGTTTTGCGCAGTGGGAGCGGAGGGGGATGACGACAGGATCGATCTCCTCCTGTGCGAAATCTCCAAGAAGGACATCACGGAGGTCATCGCTGCCGGAAGGGAGAAGTTCGCATCTGTTCCGTCGGGAGGCGCTGTAGCAGCTGTCGCACTGTCGAGCGGCGGTGGGGTCGGCGCTGGTGCTGCTCCAGCGGCGGAGGAGCCCAAGAAGGAAGAAAAGGTCGAGGAGAAGGAGGAATCCGACGACGTGAGCATCTCAATCTCGCTTATCTTAGAATGAAATAAAACACTGATTTTCCTTCTTCAATGAATTTTTCAGGACATGGGTTTCAGCTTGTTCGATTAAGCGATGAGTTGCTGCGGATCGACCATTGATTAGTTTTGTAAGGTGTTGGTAATTTTGACTTTAAGCTATATGTTAGTTTTTTAAGGTGTCGATCAATTTTGACTTTAGCATTCTGGTTTCATTCTCAAAGAAGTCTAGATTCGTTTCTTTGGTGTATGGTTTTGGATCGAGAAATACATATATCAATGTCAAAAAGAACACGAGCAATTAAATGACATTATGTTTTTGTGAAAGCAAAAAGTATTTGGACATTGTGATGACACAGGATATTCTTTGGCTACAAAATCATTCTATGTTATTCAAATGTCGAAACCCAAACGAAATGATACAAAGGAGTGAATTCAAAGGGGGTGACTAACAGAACACACTTAGATTTGATATATTTCAAAGTAACGAGCAAAAGCCTTGAAACTGTCGTTTTGTTTTATATATATAATCTAGGCTAATAAGATTAGTCTTAACTCAGATCAGGAGAGTAATTTGAGGTGCTACCAAAGTAATATAATTAGAGAAAACCAAATGGATAATAAACTTATATGAAAATTAAAATATTTTATCTTTAAATCTCCTGTGATTTAAGACTTCTAACTTTGTGCCAAGTGTGCTTAATGCGATATAAAAGACATAAAACAAAGATATCATCATCACTTATCAGTGCTCTCCTAGAGAGATCAAAGCAAACATTTTGCTAAACATATATATATATATAAATTTACCTAAATATATTCAAAATTTATTTAGTTTTCTCCCGGATGAAACCGCTTCATCTCGAAGAGACTTTCAAAGCTTCTGCTGCTACTAATTCTGCGCCTTCAGTAATTAGTTGCCAACGTTGTTGCCGGTCCTCCTCTGCTGCTCCCTTACCGCCTTCGCCCTCTTCAGCCTTGCGATGTTCCGCTGCCGCGCGTACACCTTCCCGAGGTTACGCAGCTGCCTCGACTGCGCGGTGATGAGCCGTGTCGTCGAGCTCGCCTCCCCCATGATCACCTGGTACCCGTCGCCGTACGACTCGATCCCCTCGGTGAGCAGTTGCCAGAACATCCCTCCGGCGGCGGCGCCGCCCGTCCTAGCCGACCAGTACACCTTGGAGTACACGGTCCTGAACAGGGTGTCCTTCTGGTCGATGCTGAACCCGGGGTCCTTCTGCGACTTACCGAACTCCGTGATCAGCAGCGGCTTCCGGAGCACGGAGCTGGCGTCGCGGATGTGCACGTCGAGCCACTTGTTCAGGAACGCCAGCTGAGATCGGTCGTCGGAGGACGCCAACCTGCGACCCGACAACACGGGAGATTACATTGATCGGATGCTTTATCGCTCGGCATATTATCAAATTTAAATTCGCCGGAGAGATTACGTACCATTGGTCGGGATACGAGTGGATGGTGGCGAAATCGATGTTGGGAATTTGATTATTCTGGATGAAATCGGTTCCAATGTCTACGCCGGGATTGAATTGTTTTTCAGGCGAGGATGTGCTGTAGAATCCCTCCAAACCAGCTTCGAGCAAGTGGTTGCTGTCTATGGATTTCACATGAGCAGCCATCTCCGTAATCCATGCCTTAAAAGAAACAACATATCAGTTTTGTGTTTCTTCAAAGGAAAAAAGAAAACGAAGCATGCAAATGTCAAAAATAAAGAACCTGAATAGTTCTTCCTGAGAGATCTGATTGGCATCTGGGTTCGTTCATGAGCTCCCAGGAAAAAATGGTCTGCTCATCCTTGTAAGCTACTCCAGTGATGGTGTTAACTCTTGTGAGCACAGTCTGAAAATTTAAAACCGTGGAGATTTGATCGGATCTATGTTCAGATATGTCACTAATTGATGAACAGAATAGTATTTTACCCTGATGTGGTTCTTGTAAAACCCCCTAACGACAGGGTTTGTGAAGAACTCATCATCTGATGCAATGTATTGTCCCCGCTCTCTTCCCCATTGGACATACTGCTTCTTTCCTCCAAAACTGTCGTAGTTATCGACAAAGCTCAAGATGAGCTTGATCCCGTATCTTTTGGCCTCGGACACCACAAAATCCAACCCCTAAATCACAAAAGGAAATAAGAAACTGATCTGTGTTAAAAAAAAAATTGTTTATATATATATATATAAAAGAAGAGGATTTTGTGAGTGAGACCTTGAATGTTTGCTCATTGTAGGAGCCAGGAGAGTACTGCAAGGCATTGCTGCCGCCGTCACTGAAAGCCCAAGTTCTTGCCACCAAGAGGCCATGGCTGGAGGCCTCGAGGAAGGCAGAGGAAACCTTGTCCTTGAGAGAGGGGTTTGCGGCCAGCGTCATGAGCCAGTAGGCATTGAAGCCGTTGGCATAGAAGGGGTTGCCATTGAGCTCAAAGTGCAGGCCCTTGGCCCTGACGAATCCATCAGAGGCCTCAACACAGTGGCTCTGTGGTGGATTCAGCAGCAGCAGCAGCAGCACAGGAAGGAAAGCCAAAAGGCTCAGTGCCCTCATGACTAACTTTTCTTCTTCTTTGAGAATTGAGATGGAACCGTGGGAAGGATTGGAACTAGCGCTTCTCCTCTCTTAATGCTTGTTTATGGAATTCGGATGCTTGAGGTGGAAGGAGAGGCAGATTCCTCTACTATAAATGCTCGAGAAGGATCATGTGCATGGGCCATGCCTACCAATGCCAGTGAACTCTTTCGGCCACTGAACATGCCTTGAACAAAAGATGAACACCATGGGTAATGAAACAACACACTTTTTGTCCCAGATGAGCTATTTGGAAATGGAACCTCTTTCTTTCTGTGTTAGATATAACTTATTTCCAATACTTTAGTTTCTAGTTAGAAGTATAACAAACAAGTGATTTATATGATTTTTTTTTTCTTCAGTAATTTTTTTTAACAATTGTCAAATTGTTCTTAGAACAGCCATTTCATTCCATTGGCTTGATGTGATTGACTCAAGGTCCCAATTAAACATATTGATGACACCCTATTTACAAGTCGGTGAAGATCATGAAGTCGTTGCCAAATTTCCTGAGTTTTGAGATTCAGTCTTCATCAAAATAAAGAATCTTGACCAAAGACAAATTAAGATCAGTTATAAAATTTATTATTTTATCATTTATAATTATATATAATTTAAATTAATTAGTAATACTTAATTTTATAAGTTTCTGTTGATCCTTCGAAATTGTTCTCTTTCTTTCCAATCTCTTATCCATCTCTGATTTCTTACTTTGTAATGTCAGGTTTTGGAAGCCAAACAAAACAAAAAGAGAAAGAAATACTACAACACTTGACATTAGCCTCGAGAAGTCCAATTAGGCCATTTAAAAAATATATATTAAATTGGATCTCCGTGGTGATCAATTAAAAAAAAAAATGAAAAACATTTGAGTTGGGGAACAAGTACCTTTGATCAAGGGGAAAACAATAGAGAAAAGGCCAACACCAACAGTATCCCTAATTGGACGATTAGATCTAGAGTCGTGGACAGTAGCCATGACTCTAAATAGAGGTTAAATTTTGATAGTCAAATTTTTGTTCTCGCTTATATATTAATTATTATTTAGATTAATAATTATCATAATTTATTTTATATGTATTGATTTTAAAACGAACTGACGAGAATGTTGGAACGAATATTTTACTTTTTACCATCGTGGACAGTAAAATAAAATTTAGTAAAGCTACCAATTGCCCAGGGTATAAAATATTGTGGTAAGATTTTTTTTTTTAATATGTAATAGATTCGAGAATGTTAATTGTAAAAATGAACATACACGTATGTTATTTTGAATTTATTTTGATGTTTGAAGAAATTTTTTTATAAAATAAAATTAAATATTTCAAAATTAATTGAATCATATATTTAAATATTCGATGTTAATTATATATATATATATATATATAAATAAAAGTAAACTACCAATTACCAAATCAATGCCATGAATCAAGGGGAGAAAAAAATTTAAAAAATAAACTAGCGGAAATAACGAGTCGAGCATCATCCTTCAACGTATTGTGCCATCACGTGGTCCCTCTCAACTCGTGGGCGTCGTTAATTGTGTCCCTCACCGACTTCTTGTTTGATTTGTTAACACATCACCGACGACGCACACTGTTAGCCGAATCATCTAATATTATTATTTTTTCCTTTTATTTTATTTTATTTTCCTTTTCTTTGATTCTACCTGAACCCGTCATAATATTTTATGTTATTTTATTTTAGCTCCAAATTTCTTTTTCTTTTCTTTTTCCATTTCTTTACTTCAAACGAACGAAAAGCGTGATTGATTGATTCGCTGCTATGTTTTCTTCTCTCTCAAGTGAGCACTCGATGCTTGGCAAATATTTAAATGATATTTGGAAATCATGAATTAGTAATGCAATTAGCGAAATAAAAACTATTTACCAAACGCCGATCACCTCTTTTTCCTTGTCATCCTCACAATATTATCTCAAAAGTGAGTAATTAGTACTTAAAAACCTGAAGAAAAAAACGTATCTTGTACCTTGCCTTCTGACAACGTCAATGGCCCGCCATTCAAGGGGGGAGAATTTCCACTTTTTCCGTGACACAAAAAAGTGAGAGTAAAGACCAAGGCTCGTTATTATGTGTGTTACTAATCTTTATAATTATAATTAATTAATGGAACTTCAAACATTAGGAAGGGTAAAATTTAAAATGATATTATCCAAATAAAATAAAATATTTCAAAGTTAGAATTCCTCCAAACGCCGACGCCTCTCTTGTGACGCAACGCGTCCGGCTTTCTATGGGCGCACAAATTAGCAAATGAGACAACTGCCTCAATCAATCAATGCCACTAATTATTATTATTGGATTTTGTATGTATGTGGGAGAGCATGTGCAAGAACATGCTAAAGCAATGCCACCCTACCTAACAAGCCGCGCTCGAACACTAAATTGGGGCAATTCATGAAATTAAATAATCACCGATTTGCGTGGCATTTCTGTAAATTTAATTTTCGAGAAAGGACATCCAAATTTATTCGATTAAATACATCCTTGATGATCATTTTTTTTTAAAATAGAAATACAAAGCTTGAATCTATGCTATTAGTAGTTATGTGTTTCCTAATCCAACTTATTCCTTACCAAAGTTAGTTGCCAATTATATTATTTAATTAATTGGAAATTTTCTTAGGGAAAAAAAACACGTGTCTTATGCTAAATATGCCTCGGCAATGGCTAGAGTTGATGACTTTTGCTTATGAGTTTATGTGGATTACACAACCAAATCACATATCATAGTTTTAAAGCATACAAACAAATTTGCAAAAAATATTCGACAATCTTGTTCGATGAAAAAGTTACTAAATTAAAATTAAAATTCAATTTCAACATATTTGTTGAAAAGTCTAAATGGATAATCTCAAACTATCAGTAAAACTCCTGATTCGATTCGATTCGACGAGTTACTCTAAGTTATTCCAAGTCCATCCGAATTAAAATCGTTGTATTACAAAGTTATCTAATCTTCAATTGGGAAACGATAAAGATTATTCAATACAGTAAAGCCAATTGCTTAGGGAGCAAAATTGATTGCTCAAGGAAGCAATAAATTGCTCAGAAGCGAGATAGATGCTCAAAGAGTAAGGTAGACTGCTCGGGAGCGAAGAAGATTATTCGAGAAAACAATAAATTGCTCGAGAAAATAGTCTCGAGTCTAAAAAAAAGCCAAAACATAATTTTCTTAAAACAGATTCATCCCATCTCCGACGGTGCTTCAAGGATTTCGTGAGTCGTCTATTTTCTAGAATATAATAATAAATCACGATCATCACCAAATATTGAATAGATTGCTCAGGAGCGAGATTGATGCTCAGAGAGTAAGGTAGACTGCTCGGGAGCGAAGAAGATTATTCGGGAAAACAGTAAATTGCTTGAGAAAATAATCTTGAGTCTGAAAAAAAATCAAAATGTAATTTTTTTTAAAACAGATTCATCCCATCTCCGACGGTGCTTTAAGAATTTCGTGAGTCATCTATTTTCCAGAATATAATAATAAATCACGATCATCACCAAACACTGATGGTCGCGACAATCTAAGTTAGTACCAAAATGCTCTCATCATGATTATACCGAGAGGAACTGCTCGGTAAGAAAAAAAAGATTGAAAGAAAACGAAGATGGAAGAATTTATCTTATTCTCTCTCTTCTTCGCTCTGCTCATGATCTCCTCCATTCAATGTCTTTATTCATTAGCCATGAAACGTCAAGTCACTTGTTGTTTCATTCGGCGATTAATCCATCTGTTAGACTCTTGAGCAAAAATAAAAAGAAAAACATGTGGTAAAATATTGATTATTTTACTTGAATAAATTTTACCTCGATCCGACGTTCGGAGTGCACGTGAGAGAAAATTTCTTTCATGTATTTATTCACAACATAAATACTTGTGCAACAATTTAAACCAAATAACTTTCAATATGAAATAAAAACTTCATATATAATGGAGTCTACTTCATCCCCTCTCTTGTTTCTATTTAATTTTTCCAACAAAAAAGACTCAAATTTTGTTCTGTAAGGCACTAGCAACACCTTAGTTTACAGTTGATACATCACTAGTAAACTAGATGCTATGTATATGGAGCTAACAGTTTGGATCTATAAAAAAAAAACTTTAAAAAAAAGAAAAAAAATATGTTACGAAACAGCATGGGTATGTAAAACCAGTCTCATGGTAAAATCCTATAACCATGCTTTCCAATTCAACTAATGACGTCAATCTAAGTGGGGAATATGGCAATGGCCATTCTGAAACTAAAGTCGCCGACAATTCCTAATCTATGGACTATGGTAGTGCATTATTTTAGGCTTTTAACATCTCAGTTAATCTTAACAAATCTTCCATGTTAACCAATTTGTTAGAATAATTTTCTGATGTGAAAATTTTCATATATTCTGTTTTCTTGCCCATGGTACTAATGGTAACACTGTAGATATAGTACTGCAGTTAACCTGATCCTCGTTGCATCTATCAGAAAGTCAACAATTGCAAATCACATCCCAATCTAACAGCAGAGAAGTTAGTAATTTCAAGCATATAGAAAAAGAAACCAATTTTTTTTTAAAAAAAAAAAAAGAAAAGAAGAGAGAATACTATAATCCACCTTGTGCGATTGTAAGGATCATCCTTCAGTTCTAATGTTAAAACAGGATCTCCTTCGATGTTATCAGAGTCAATGATCGACCGAGTCATGTTTCTTGCAAAACCATGCTGTTGAATAAGAAGATAAGATTTGTAAACATAAGCTCTAATTTGACTAATCATATTGATTCAAGTAACACCAATGCATGAATAATTGGCATTTTCTACGTTGAGAAATTGCTGGTATCATAATTTAATTTATAAAACGTTTCTCTTAAACTGCATATTATTGTTAAACTACATTGTGATACTAGTGCATTGATTTAGACCAATTCATTCATCTGTAATATGCTTGTGAGGTTTAGCTATCAGTTTGAATAACAAGTTGACATCTAATACAGATGGTTTCTTCTACATGTTCAGTCTAGATTTTGATTCAAGGAGTATAACTTCCAACACTAAAGGGAAGATTCACAAAAATATGTTTTGTTGGAATCAATTGAATCTGCAGCAGAACTACATATGTAAGAACTTTGTCATCGTTAAAGACATCTAACCTACTTCATTAACATGTTGGCTTTCTCGTGTGATGGAAATGAATAAATAGCAAGATAATGGGTAAAGCATCTTATTTCATCATTGCAAATTGTACTGATCTTTGATGCAGAGTTTCTCATTCTAAAGCTCCTTATTTCATCATTGCAAATTCTATTGATCTTTGATGCAGAATTTCTCATTCTATCCTGAATGAAAGATAAAGACTATGATAAAGAAAAAGAGTACACAAAGTTTCAGTGCAATTCAGTGATAAATGACAAGAAGGAATAAAGGAAAATGTGATCAGAAAGAGGGAATTTATACCTGTTGTATAGGCCTAGGTCCTAATTGAGGGAACAGTGTATGGGATTCCTCCACCATTTCAAATATAGCAATGGTTAAGAGCAGCGTTTCAAATATATGACTGTGCACACTTTTGGAGTTAACATATTTATATCAGTTCAATGCAAAATCCATTCTATCGACAAAGCTTTTGCTCAATCCAGAATTTATTAAAGGGAAAGTACCATAACTAATAACGAGGCTAATATCTGAAATTTAGATCCTGAGCTACCTCAGGAAGAAAGTATAAAGGATGTGAAGAGATAAAAAAGAACAAGAACTATCAGAACCTGATCGGTTTATGCCCATTAAACACAGCATCAGATTGAACAAAGAGCAGGTCCTTACCACTCAGAACCTTCAAAGAAGTAACCCAGGCTCCAAATAGATAAATCTCTGCCGCATTGCAGAATAACCATGCGATATATAAGCTCGTCAACATGCATAATTCACCCATAGACGGCAATTTCAATAAACTGAGGAATGCATGACAAAAGTAATGATCAATTCATAACTCGATATATATTAGAATACATATTATCGATGGATCTCCCTATCAGTTGCTTTCAAAAAAAAATTGTGTATCATTAAGCCTCGTGTGATATTGTGGAGTATACAACATAAAATTTAATCTGATAAATTTAAATCTTCAAAAAATCGAAAATAATTCATTCAACCTTTTACACAGAAATTACGGAACAAATAGAGGAGAAAGGAGCAGATTGATTAACCTGCCGTGAGGAGAGAAACCGAAGGAACTTTGGGGAACCCTCCGTTCCCTTCCTTGATTCTGATGCCTTTCGCATAAGCAGTTTGATCTACACTACCAAGTACGATTCTGCTCGATCTGTCCAAAAGAGAGAAACCGAAAACACAAAAGGAGTAGCTAGAAGCCCGATCTGGGTTTTCAAACCAGCAAGAGAGGCGGCGATTGTTGAGGGAAGGGTTCTGCGCAACGGAAAGGAGGCCATGGCCACGCTCGCCGTTGCCATTACTCGAAGACTTCCTCGGGTGCCAAATCTGGACGATATATCTGTCGCCGAAGGGTTTACGCCGGGATACGCCGACATATTAAAACAACGCTCTATATTATTTTTTATTTTAAAAATATTTTTATTCCAATAAATATCGATCAAAATTGCTATAACAATTTATACAAATTACACACAATATAATAAAATTTTAAATTGCTTTTATCTAATCCTTTTAATTAAATAAATTACGTGGCACGATACAATCCCTGTAATCTCAGTTAATCAAAGACATCGAGCCAAACCAACCCATTTAAAAATCTGTTTTTAATCACTCAACGACACTTCCAAATACAAAATAACCCTCAATACACAAAGTGGACCATCGACTCTTCATGCTCTTTATAGAAAAAAAACACAAATATATATATAAACAACAAAAAGAACGATCTACGTATAAATTTAGCCCTTGCTGGCCAGCTCCCGGCACTTATGCTCAGTAACCAACGATATCTCGACGGGAGTCCTGAAATGGCCCCCACCTGCTTTTCCTTGCATATTGCATCGACGTTGCTTGGCTCGTAGGGTTTACTTGTTCTCGTCCCTTTCTTCCTCTCAAATGTCTTCATCTTCATCTTCATCTTCATCTTTCCACACCTGAAACCACATTCTTTAACTTTGCCTCGGATCAGGAATCCCCCTGCTTTACGTTGTTAATCTTCTTTGGTGTACACGTTAATCTCCGTAAAAGTTAAAGAGTCTAAATATGAGGCCTTTTGCACGCCATGCAATCCTTCGGGTGGTCCCACGGTTAACGCAAATCCTTCTCCAGCATTTATTAATTTCAAAGAGACTGAAAACGCACGCAAGGAAAATTAAAGCCCAAAGAGAGACAAATAATTGAGCTGAGTCATGAGTTCGCCGGTGCCTCACTCCGGGAGCCCTTCCCTGCCGCCGCCCTCTCCGAGGAAGAGTCCTCCTCCGGCATACGCCCGCGCCGCTAATTCCCCTCCCCGGGCGCCGATCCCACCCTCGCAGCCCGCCGCGCCGGACAGAGCGGCGCCGCCGCCGGTGGTCACCTTGGGCGCTACGGTGGCGAAGTCGGTGGCAGGGGTCGACGGGCGGGTGGCGGAGAGGAGATTCATGGCGGCGCCGCAGTCAGTGAGACAGCGGCCGTGGCCGGTAGGTGCGGCGCTCGGGCTCCGGGTGGCGGCGCTGCTGCTGTGCATGATCGCCTTCTCGGTGATGGCCGCCGACAAGACGGAGGGGTGGGCGGGCGACTCGTACGACCGATACGAGGAATTCCGGTATATATATTCACGTCAATTTCCTTCGTCCCTCCTCTCCCTTCTCATTTTCCTATCCGATCACCACCCAACCGATGATCAAACGGCGGCGGTTGTAAACCCGCAGGTACCTGGTCGGAGTGAACGTGATCGCCTTCGTCTACTCCCTGTATCAGGTTTACGAACGGATCCACCGGATGACCACCATGAACAGCATAATCAATCGCCCGCTTCGTTATTATTTCGACCTCACGATGGATCAGGTAAAAGAAACAGGGGAATAATCCACGTTAATTTCCAATTACTTCTAATCATACAACAACATCAAAAGTGAAACTATTAAAGCTCGACGTACGTCGATATAATGATCGATGAGCAATTGCGTGCAGATCCTGGCTTATCTTCTGATGTCTTCGTCGTCGGCAGCAGCCTCTCGCAATGACGCATGGGCTTCGACGTTCGGAAGCGACGCCTTCACGCGCAAGGCAAAGGGATCCATCACCGTTTCGTTTCTCGCCTTCTTCGTGTTCGCGCTCAGCGCTCTCATCTCTGCGCACAATCTCTTCAGGTAGAAGCTCGATTCTGATACAGGACATGTCAAATTGATTGTAGTACGAAGGGTGGTTATAACTTACAAATTGGGGGCAAGCATGCATTACGCCAATACGTACGTTCAAACATTTTTTTAAGCTCATATTTGTATACAGTTTTGCTATTGTGTTTGATTATTCAAAATTGTTTGATGATAAAAATTATAAAATAGTATTTATGCACATCAGACGACTGATCTTTTCGTACTTGCAAACAAACAATTTTTTGGTGGAGTTGGGTGGGCTTTGGTGACCAAATGAAAAATTCGTACGTTTTCATGTGCTTGGATTAGCTTTGTGTGTTAGCCGGTTTGGAGATCCCTTCTATTTTAACGCCACTGCTCACCACAATCTACTAATTCTTTTTTTTATAAGATAAACCTTAACTTACACCAATAAAATCCTCGCAAGTTCATAATAAAAGCACAAAGAAGAAGAAGAAGATAAATTATCAAGAGTTTAATGGCCTTGAATCGTTTTAACCACTTGATTAGCTTGAGCTCAATAAAATTAGATTGTAAACAATGAGTCCTTCGTGTTAAAATCTTTCCGAATACTTATGTATTTTTGCTCTAAGATATGCTTAAACAATTAAATATTAAATTCTAATAGTACAATGTAAAATAAACTAACAAAGTGCGCCTTCCAATTGATTGTACAGTATTCAATCTTCCCTGAATTTCAATCGAGTTGATTGACCTACTTCCAAATTAACATATGTCTCGGGTAACTTAAACTGTTGGGACAGGGTCCTTTAGTTAGTTTAAAATTTGATAAGTTGACTTAAGATTCACATGTCTTCAATCATTTTCTAAGTTCAATCCTTTATAAGAATCACAAAGTAATATGAATCAATCCCAATATTCCTTTTGACTTGTCCCAAAGTCAAATCTTATCTCTTCCTCTTTCTCTATCGAACTAGGTTTGGGCCTTGTCATCGCTAATTGGGAAGTTGGGCTCATCATATCGAATCATATTCGATCTATAGTTGGTACTCTTAATTATCTTGTATTTTATAAAAGATTATTTTAATTCTGTTCTCAAGATCACTTTACCGTTACCCCCTACGCTACACCTTCCCACCGTCTAACAAGACCACATCATTGCCTCAATATTTTAAATTTATAAAACAACGCGGCATGAAAAGACGCACGGCTCAGACACATTTAATACAATTATATTATTGGCTCTGCTCGAAATTATTATGAATTATATTTAATTAGTGAATATTGCTTGTTGCCTAGATTTGGACCAGAAGGCAATTACCTAATCATTAAGGGCTCACCAATCCCCCAACCTCCAACCTCCAACCTCTCGATACTTCATCCTTCATTCCGTTTCAATTGGGTCAAACCCATCAAAATTAATTATCAGCACCAAACACAAAGAAAAACCTTCATGCAAACCTCTGTATCATCCTTTACTTTGACTTGTTTTTTCTTCCTCGTGCAATGGCTGTGACATTATTTAATTCCCCTGAAGGGATCATCGCCTTGAATTGAAATGGGGAGGAAAGATCGCAGTGACCCTCCTCCCGGCTCCCACCATGCACATGCTTCATTAAATAATAAAAGGGGAGGAGTCAATTTAAGTAAACTAGTCATTTAACAGTCAAATGGACTTTGTCACTTATTAACAAACGCCAAGTTAATTTAACAGCATTATATAAAGAAGCTTGATGATCAATAGGAACATTAAAAGCTCTCAAAATGCCCAAGTTATCCATACATCATCATCCTCTATATAACGATAAAAAATCTGAGGTTTGTGTTTCCAGATTATTTAGATAATTCATTTCCCTCAAGAATTTGAGACCTTCTTTACGTCTGTTGCATGCTCTATAGCACTAACAGGAATCTTTAATCAAGGATGGAAATGCTGCATTGTTACGTCATGTTCAGTCTTCACCACAAGCAATCACCGGCAGGTTATGCAGATACAACGAAGGTGCGAGAAGCCAGACGCTTTCTTTGCCCAACTAGCTATAGCAACCTTAATTGCCTTATCAATAAAAAGTTCGCTGGGGTGGTTGCATCTCCTCAACCCACATCACGCACCATCTTAAATTCTTTGCTTCCTGCAATCTTCCACTCCTTCTATTAATATCCATGTCGAGATTTTGATCTAACTACTATCCGTCTGTAGTTTCCTCTGTTTCTCGTAGACATATCGTAGAACACACTGTGAACATGAAGCAATATTTCAAACTGGGTTTGCGCTGCATCTCCAATTCCCTCTACTTGATGCGCTTCTCCTTTCTCCCTACTCTGACCTCGCGCCTCTCGATCTCCAATCTGCGGTTGATGTGGGACAGCAGTCTCCGACTCAATCCGCAATACCTGGTGCTCTGCTCCGCGCTGCTCGCGCTGTCGACGGCGCTATACTTCATGAAGCGGCCGCGGCCAGTGTACCTTCTCGACTTCGCCTGCGTGAAGCCCGAGGCAGCGGGCCAGTGCGCGCGGGAGCGGTTCATGAAGCAGTCGGTGGGCGCGGGGATCTTCACGGAGGAGAACCTCGCGTTCCAGAAGAAGATCCTGGAGCGGTCGGGGCTGGGTCAGGCCACCTACTTCCCGGAGGCGCTGTTGACGACACCGCCGAGGCCGTGCGTGGCGGAGGCGAGGAAGGAGGCAGAGATGGTCATGTTCGGGGCCATCGACGATCTCCTGGCGAAGACAGGGGTGAAGCCGAGGGATATAGGGATCCTGGTGGTGAACTGCAGCCTGTTCAACCCGACTCCGTCGCTCTCGGCCATGGTGGTGAACCGATACAAGCTCAGAGGGAATGTTGCCAGCTACAACCTCGGCGGAATGGGTTGCAGCGCCGGACTCATCTCCATCGACCTCGCCAAACAATTGCTCCAAGTTCGTAATTAGTAATTCTGTTGGAGCTAATCCTATTTGGTACAACTCGATCAAATTTACTAAGATTAACGATGACAACGGCGCGCAGGTCCACCGGAATAGCTACGCGTTGGTGATTAGCATGGAGAACATTACCCTGAATTGGTACATGGGCAACAACCGCTCGATGTTGGTGTCCAACTGCATCTTTCGCGTGGGCGGTGCCGCTATCCTGCTCACTAACTGCCGCTCAGACAGACGCCGAGCCAAGTACCAGCTTATCCACACCGTCCGGACTCACAAGGGCTCCGACGCGCAGTCCTACGGCTGCGTCTTCCAGGAGGAGGACGGCGCCGGCAAGGTCGGCGTGGCGCTATCCAAGGATCTCATGGCGGTCGCGGGCGAGGCGCTGAGGGCCAACATCACCACCCTCGGCCCGCTGGTGCTCCCCATATCGGAGCAGCTCATCTTCTTCGCCTCACTGGTGCTGCGCAAGGTGTTCAAGGTGAGGCGGGTGCGTCCCTATCTGCCGGACTTCAAGAAGGCGTTCGAGCACTTCTGCATCCACGCCGGCGGGAGGGCGGTGCTGGATACTCTGGAAAGCAACCTGGTGCTGAGCCCGTGGCACATGGAGCCGTCGCGGATGACGCTGTACCGGTTCGGCAACACGTCGAGCAGCTCGCTATGGTACGAGCTGGCCTACACGGAGATGAAGGGGAGGATGAGGAAGGGCGACAGGACGTGGCAGATCGCGTTCGGGTCCGGGTTCAAGTGCAACAGTGCGGTGTGGCGCGCTCTGAGGACCGTCGATCCCGCTGCCGAGAGGAGCCCGTGGACGGACGAAATCAATCAGTTCCCCCTCGATGTGCCGACGGTGGAAGTGGTCAAACAATGATCATAATTCATCGACGGCGTGCCAGTGTCGAAACTCATGATCAGTTCATATCATCTTCCACTTTCATGCTAATTAAATTAGCACTGTACAAGCGGCTGACACCGTTTAAGCGAGGGCATATGAACAGACTTATCAGATTCGTTTATTTAAGGGAAGTAAAATGACTGCTGGATAGAAGATAGTTTCAGTCCGTCCTCCTTTCCGTAAAATGACTGCTGTAAAATGATTGCTGTATGGTTTATAATTCTCAAATGACCTTCCCCTTTCCGTGAGCTACCAATGGTGCATTGCTTGAAGGAAAAGGGCCACGTTGCCATAACCAGGGATGGAACTAAAGATGGCCCCTGCAACGAAGGAAGCTGATGTGGGGCCTCTAAATGGCCATCCAGGGAGCTAAAGTGGCAAAGGAGAGTTCAGGCATTATTATCTATCTTGAACGACAATTCTGATACTGTAGGTGGCGAAAATGTGTTTACAACCTCCAGTTTCAGCTCTCGCTGTAAACAACGTCATGAGGTGGGGAAGGTGTGTCTACGAGACTACGACACTGTAAAAGTTGCTGCTTTAGGGATCAACTTCATAGCTGCTGGTACCCTGCAGGGTTCCAATGACAACTGTGCATACATTAATTGTGGTGGATCTGATCACGAACACAATGGCAGATTTCTTCGTTTAGCCACTGACAGACCCATCTAGGAGTTGATGAAGAGGCCACTAGTTATCTGGGTTGAACAATTGATTACTGGGGCCATGCGAAGAAATCTCATGGCCAAGACTATATTTCAAGTCCTGTTCTGCGTTTGTTCCTGTTCTTGTACCCAATTTGAATCTGTGTTCTAGTATTAGGGATGCATAATTCATCGTTTGTATGAAATAGTAAAAAAAAAACTTGTTCTTTTAAGTTGTCACGCATAATATTTCTTTGGAAATCATTCAACTACCAGACATAGTGAATCGCACTAACTGAATGTTACTCCCCGCGAAGCAGTGCATATAGGAACACAGAGAACAATGCATATGTTTCTTGTGTTTTCTGCTGCTTTGCTAAGACTGTTCATTCATGGTATCCATCCAAACCTCTCTCGGTTCTCTCTTTAATTATTTTCGCAAGCATGCAGCCTTCGGTTACTTTCAGTTTGCACGTACCAAAGTAGATTTGGAACATCCCTTCAGCTCAACCCTATTATATATAATCTTAAAAGAATCTATTAATCATTTTTTTTTAAAGAAGAGACCATGCCAATAGTTAATGACAATATGATAAGTCCAGCCAATCATATACTCAATTTCTTTATTTAATTTTCTTTTACAATACATCGAGTGATTCACATTTTTTAGTGTTATTGCTAGCTGCTGAATATATTCTATGTGTTCGTGCATGATCAGCAAATGCATACAGCCAAACTGTCGTATACGTCGTACTATGTAAATCACATACAAAGTTTGCATAGGTGTTGGCGCCCTATATATAGCAACAAGAGCTCATCCCCTCTTAATGCTTCGGCTCTGTCTATATATATACTATCTAACTTTGGGGTTTCTAGATTGAGAGAGGTTCGTATATAAATTTTCTAGCTTGGCTTGTAACAGTTACTACAAGTTACAAAGATGAGCATTGACACATTAATGCATCATCGATATCGCCCTATCGTGGTCGGCGCAGGGCCTTCAGGCCTCGCCGTCGCCGCCTCGCTCCGCCAACTCTCTGTCCCGGCGGTCGTCGTCGAGAAGTCGGATGGCATCGCCAGCCTGTGGCGCCATCGCACCTACGACCGCCTCAACCTCCACCTCCCTAAGGCCTTCTGCCAGCTCCCCCACCTCCCCTTCCCTGCTCACTTCCCGGCGTACCTTTCCAGGGACCACTTCCTCGACTACCTCCACGCTTACTCGGCAAACTTCTCCCTCTGCCCGCTCTTCTCTTGCGAGGTCGTCGACGCCCGCTTCGACCGCGCGGCCTCTCTCTGGAGAGTCACCACCGTGCGAAGGAGCCACCACGATCTCCCTGTGGTGGAGCACTTGGCCTCGCCGTGGCTGGTGGTCTCGACGGGGGAGAATGCGGAGGCGGTGTGGCCGGAGGTGAAGGGATTGAAGGGGTTCGAGGGGAGTGTGTTGCACTCGAGCGAGTACAAGAGCGGGAAAGAATTCAAGTCGAAGAAGGTGCTGGTGGTTGGGTGTGGCAATTCTGGTATGGAGATATGTGTGGACTTGTGTGACCATGGAGCATTGCCTTTCTTGTCAGTGAGAAATGAGGTAAATTTTTGTTTTTAAATACGATTAATTTTGGGTGATCACCAATATATTTTCATGATTTATATATAAATCGGAACGACAACTGCAGGTACATGTTCTACCAAGGAAGATGCTGGGAGTCTCTACATTTGGGCTCGCCATTAAGTTGCTCCAATGGTTGCCAACGAGAATGGTGGATAAGTTCTTGGTAATAATGGCCAAAATGATCATCGGAGATACTGAGAAGTTTGGTCTGAAGAGGCCTAAGTTGGGCCCTTTGGAGCTCAAGAACACCATTGGCAAAACACCTGTTCTCGATGTTGGAGCCTGTTCGCTGATAAAAAACAGCAAGATCAAGGTGCCGATTACGTACTTCTGCTAATTTGTTATTGTTTTTAGCTTTTCAATTCTATATTTATATCTATATATAATGGCAGATCGTACGTGAAGTGGAGGCCCTCACAAGCAATGGCGCCAGATTTGTTGATGGAGAAGAAATGGAATTCGATTCTGTGATCTTTGCAACTGGGTACAGGACGAATCTCCCTTCCTGGCTCAAGGCATGCATTCATCTCCTTTAACTCACTCGCCACAGTACATCGATCGATCCTCACTGATTCATCTTATAATTATTCTGATGATAAACTTCCAAATTAATGGATTTTGCCTCGTCCAGGACACGGATCTTCTCTCGGCGGAAGGGAAGCCAAAAAATGAATTCCCCAGTGGGTGCCAAGGAGGGGAAGGTGGAATCTATTTTGTAGGCTTTTCAGGGAAAGGTCTTCTTGGCTCCAGCGCTGATGCCATCAAGACTGCTCTTCACATATCTGAAGCATGGAAAAGGCTCTCGAAGAACAAGAACAAGGACATCCTCCCCCTCTAAGCCCAACTCTTTTTGGCATCGATCCAGGAAGATTAATAGATATTGTTTTTGTAATGATTAATTTTGAATACTGCTTTGGTTTTAGGGTCATGATATATATATATACACGCCTAGTCCTCGATACATGACAAATTCAGCACTAGATCTTCTTTGTTTCTCTCATAGGAAAAGGATAAAAAAGAACAGTACTAATTATCCTTCTGTCCGATGAGAGTTCTGTCTGCCTCTGTCCTTATAATTAGGGTCAAATTACAATATGATGTTCCGAAAATCTCAGTCTAATAGATCATTAATTTATTTTATTACAATAGTTGTTCGATCATATATATCCACAAGTTTCTTTGATTTACGACATCATACATAATAGATATATACTAATATGATTTGGAGGACAAAGGTCTTTTACTTCGTCAAGCAAATCATGAGGTTCCAAAATATATATATATATATCAATAAGACACTACATGACTCGATTAACACATTGCCAAGATATGAAACTCGATCGAGTGCTCTAATTTTTGAAAATTTCTCTTCTCTGTTCCTCTGCTCGATGCAAACACAAAACAAGTTGAGACTGCAGTTGGATTAAGTAATTAATTAAGATGCAATTAGTTAAGACTGTAGGTGACTAAACTAAGCCTGAAAGGCAATGTAAGTATAACGAGGCCGGAAACCCATATGATATGAAATGATATGACAGCTCCCCTGAAGTCTACACTGTGGGAATCTTTCCCAACATTCCCTAGCGGGATCTTTGATTAAAAAAACAACACCAGGATTCGGTTTCCAAAGTTAAAATTGCACTTTAGAAATACACTAGCAGCTACAGTTTGCCACAGCAAACAAGAGGCCGGACACAAGATTTCCTGATCGGGACCTTTGTCATTACTCACACTGTGATGTCCTAATCGACAAAGCAGAGTACCTCTCCTTACCCTATGCGTGTGCCTAGATTCGCAATTTGCTGCATCATGCAACAGGGGCACTGGCACCATTGCTTGGTCGAGCAATTTATTTATATATATATATATATATGTGCCAAATTACATTCCATCGTTAACAATTTGAGAGATCAAAAACAAATTAAAAAATAAAAAAAAGGAAATATAATGCACAAGTGAATCACGTGTAACCATTCCTTCCAAGTTCCTTGATTCGACTATTTTTGCATGGTACTCTTGTGGCATCATGTGAAGCCCCCTTCTGCGCGTGCGGCAGAGAGGAAGCGAATGCATTCAGCGAGGAAACCCCACCGGGCACGCCACCATTTCCATCATACGTTCATCATCGCGACTCTCAATTCAGCCCTGCTTGGTCATGTCTTCATCTCCCTCTTCAAGGTACGTACTTGTGTCTCTATGCATCTTATTTGTCATGTCACCGTACATGCACGGCGACACTAGCGCTATGTGTGGCATTGATCACCGCAGTGTTGAAGGAACGAAGCTCGATCAGATGCATCGAGGCCGTGACGTCAAGCCTCCACTGTCGTGTCAGTGTCTCATGAGCCATAGACTGCGTGCGTGACGCGGATCATACGCTGTGCAATCGCCATGCCCCCACTGGTTCCTGTCGTCGTCATCGTCGTTACTCGCTGCAGCCTCATGCATGCATCCTTCAGACTGGTGCATGGCGGTGAGAGGGACGGGTCAACGTCGGGGATTTACTGACACTGATGGCCTCAATTTGGATGTTGCTGATCTGCTCGTGTTGTGGAGCTCGTCGATCCAGCGATCTTTGACCGCGCCCTGACATGTATATAGTCATATGGTCCTGAAATGAACAGGGAGGGAAAACGTAACTGAGATGTTACATCACATCGTATGTAAGTAGTTCGAGGATGCGGCGATAATCATACAGTGGAGAATCAGGATTGAATGAACATGCAGGGAGTGATGGATGGGAAGATGGAAAATATATATAATACTGGTAAATTCCGACTGCGGTATGATTGGGACATCTGTTTTCCTGTTTCCGCTCATTCGCTTAATTTGCAACTCCAAGAAGGTGGCTAGAGAAAAAAAGCTTGGCTTCTCATACGATTCACCACGGAATTATAAAGAACAGACCGTGTCAGGCATTACCCAAGCGGTTGATCGATCATATTACCATCGGCATAGCACCAACTCAGGTCTAGTAGTTTATGGGGTGATTTAATGCATTTTATTAAAAATTACAAATCTCTCAAGGCAAAAGGATATCTCTCTACACAAACTGAGTTTTTTATTTTAATTTACTCCATAATACATGGGAATTACATAGAATTAGTATCTTTTTTGTCCACTCGATCAGGCTCCTCCTCTCCATTCGTCTTCGGGGCGGACACTTCGATTGTCCTATGATGTGCTCCCGATAGCCTGCGAGTCAGTTGGGAATCAACATGTTGAAGATTTGAATGGAAACAATAAGAGGTGGATGAAGGATATTTCATTGTGCATGAGTTTTTAGTCTCACACCGGGAGTCTCATCATTTTATTGTATCATATGCATTGATGTTCTCGTGCATGAGTGCATAGGGGGTGCAAATTCAGGACTCGGATTGCACTGAACTAAGTTGACTCGTGTACGAGCACGACTTGCTTGCACGCATCGAATGCAGAACCGATCAGGGTAAGATTTACCTAAGCGAATAAACCAATATTTTGTGTAATGGATGCATTAATCGATGATTAATGATGAATTCATAGCCAATTGAGTGATAATGGCTGACCATTAGTGGTCGGCTACTTACATTTTGATCTCGACGAGTAAAGATAATAAATGACCATTAACCAGTCAGTGATTGATGCCTCTTCTCTGACCTCTTATATAAGGAGGTTATAACTACATAAGTAATACACACTAATGAAAGCAATAAGCACAAATATTCCACCCTCGTTCCCTAGTTTTCTCTCTGTCGCGCACCCGCTCGACAACTCTACCCATGATAGTGTTCGAGTACTCTCTCAGTTCATCATGAATAACTTATGCTAGGTTGTGTTCGTGATCTTATTGTTATATCCTGGGAAACAAACATCTAGCATGATCCCATAGCACCAATGAAGGGAGACAAATCTATTTTAAGGAAACTGTATCAAATGCAGGTCTCGACATCTTCTTTTCGGACTCAACAGGAGTACTCAACGCGGCTGACTCGGGAGTACTCGGTACTCGGACTCGGCAAGAGTACTCGACTCGACTGACTCAGAAGTACTCGGACTCGACAGACACTCAGCTGACTCGACTTGACACTTGGCAACTTGACTTCCACTTGGAGCACTCGACCGACTCGACTCAGACTTGGAGATTCGAACTCCAGGACTCAAACATACAGGGTAGTCTAGTCTTACGGACAATTCAGTCATCCCAAGCAGCTTTTCCTTCCCTACTTGATAGTCTGAGATTATCAGCTCAGGTCATCTTAACAGATAAGACTGACTTTGATTTTATAGTTTCAAATTCAGATTATTCCCTGTAATCTCCAACAACAAGATTATCCAACATGGCGTTGTCGACGTGGTCCCTGCGCAATAAGAAATGGAATGCGTTAATTAAAAGAGAGTCATCAAGTGCCAGTCCAGGCGCTGCTCGGCTGCTCAGGGAACCTGCATAGTAAAAGAGTGAGTGAGGGGTTAAAATGGAGAATGGAAGTGCCCCGGCCTTCCACTCTAACGCTCAAGTCATTATCCGACAGGGGAGAAAATGGAGAAGAAATACAGTAAGAAATAGAATGTGTTATGAAGATGAGAGTATTTAGCATACCTTGGGGGGGGGCTTTTATAGGAATACTTCTGACAAGATGTCATATCCGCGGTAAGGTACTCGTCACGTCCTAGGTATCAGAGAGTCATGTCATCCACGTTTTATGACAAGATCGTGGGAGGATCACGCTATGTCAACCACGCAGTTACACGTGCTTTGACAACCCACATGTTCTTACAACCCACATGGGGCCCACGTGTTTTGGGAGAGCTTCGGCTCGGATGGGATAAGCGGCGGTTTGACTCAGTTGAGATGAGCGGCGATTCAACTCGGCTGAGATGAGCAATAGATTTCAAAAGAGCCAAGCGAAGATCATCCTATGGATCCATCTTAGAAGATGATCTTATGGATCTATCTTACTTTGACCTCCATCTCAGCAAGACTTTTGACCACCTTGGTATATGTGGAGGCTTCTCATACTCCCCATATCACAAGCCTCCCTCTTAATTCAGTCGAATGAGACATGAGCCCGACTAATTAGATTATATGCATAAAGAGGTCTGACTAAGACATCCTTGGATTGGACCACTTATTACTGCTTGAAAAGTGTTCATTTGACGTCAATCGGATTTTTACAAATAGAAGTTGATTGCAAATATTGTTCTTGCCTGAGGGAGATTTTGATTGGGTTTGCCGAATGGAGATGTTGCAGGGACTATCACTTGATAGACATTAGGTCTTGTCAATTTTGGACAGGTAGAGATTGTCGATCGACTTTAATTGGGATTTACCCATATCTATTTGCTTGAAATTGATTTTGCCTACAACATTTTACCCAAGCGGCTTTAATTTGTTAATTTGCTTAAAGTTGACTTTTTCAATCAGCGTTCTGCTTTTGCTTTTGTCGAGCGGGTCATTTTGCCAATTTGATAAAGTTTGACTTTATCGATCGACTTTCTGCTTTGGTTTTTGCCGAGTGGGCCAATTTTCCAAATTGATAAAGTTTGACTTTATTGATCGGCTTTTTGCCATTTCGTGCTTGATTGGAAGTCGTTTAGAGAAACTGATCGAGAGAGCATTTAGAGAGATCAATCGAGATGTCATTTGGAGATACCGGCCGAGAGACCCTTGGGGATATCAGTCGAGAGGTCATTTGGAGAAATCGACCGAGAAACCCTTGGAGATACCGACAGAGAGGCACTTGAAGATACCGACCGAGATGTCATTTGGAGAAATCGACACAGAGACCATTTAAAGAAATCGACCAAGAGGCCCTTTGGAGATATCGGCCGAACGACTATTTGGAGATACCGACTGAGAGGTCATTTGGAGAAATCGGACGAGAGGTCATTTGGAGATACCGATCGAGAGGCCATTTGGAGATACTGACCGAGAGGCCCTTGGAAAATTCGATCGAGAAGTCGTTAGAGACTTCACTCAGGGGATTTTTTGGAGAACCGAATGAAAAGTCGTTTGTCGATGGACGTCATTGATCCGAGATTAAGGGATTTTTTGACTAAAGAGTTATCGGAGATCCCTCTCAGGGGTTCTTTGGAGAACTGACAGAAAAATCATTGGAGACCCTGCTCGGGGAATTTTTTTAAAAAACTAACTGAAAAGTCATTGGAGATTTTTTGACTGAAGAGTTAACGGAGATCCTGCTCGAGGAGTCATTGGATATCCTGCTCGGGGGATTTTTAGAGAATATACTAAAAAGTCATTTGTTGATAAACGCCACTGATCCGAGATCAAGGGGAATTGTCGATTGAAAAGTTATTTGTCGATGGACACCATTGATCCAAAATCAAGGGGAATCTCTATCGACAATTGTCGATTGAAAAGGACAATTATCGATAGAGATTCCGATCGAGCGACCTTTTTGAGACTCTCCAACCGTTCGGTCTGGAGACTCTGACCGAAAGGTCATACGAGAGTCGACTGAAAAATCATTAAAGATGCCGAATGGAGATGGCTGACTGAGAATTTTCATTTGTTATTGTCATTCGAAATTTGCCAATTGAAGCTGTAAATTGGAATGTTTTGATTGGCTTGGCTAATTGGAGGATTTGACCGATTAACTTTTTTCAATTTGATATTGCCAATCAAATTTTTGATTGAACTTTCCCATTGAAGCGGTCGATCGAATTTGGTTGTCGATTGACTTTGGGGATGCTAATTGAATTTTTCCGTTTGGTAATGGGATGCCGATCGGATTTTATTCCTTTGAATTTGATTGAAATTTGAGGATTTTGTCCATTTGGATTGTCGAATGCATTTTAACCATTGGAGCTGCCGATCAGACTTTACTTGGAGATGTCGATCGGACTTAGCCACATTAGCAATTTTCTCTATTTACATTGGTTTGGACGTCACCCATTTGAATTGCCTAGTATCCGAAAGGAATTTGATGGAATTCTGTCGATCGATTTTTTTGTGAAATCATGCTTGATTGATGCTGATTTAATTTGGAAAATATCGACGAAGATACCGGTCGAGCGGCCATTTGGAGATAGCAATCGAGGAGCCATTTGGAGATACCGATCGAGCGGTCATTTAAAGATACCGCCCGAGGGGCCATTTGGAGATACCGATCGAGCGGCCATTTGGAGATAGTGATCTAGGGGTCATTTAGAGATACCGATTGAAAAGGCGATGGAGACCCCACTCAAGATTTTTTTTGGAGAACTGACTGAAAGTCATTGTAGACCTCGCTCGGGGGATTTGTGGAAAATCGACTGAAAAGTCATTGGAGACCCCGCTCGGGAGATTTTTTTTAAAGAACCAACTCAAAAGTCATGAACTGACTAAAAAGTCATTTGTCGATGGAAGCCACTAATTCGAGATCAAGGGGATTGGTTCTTGAAAAGGATAATTATCGATGGAGGTTCCGACCAGGCGATAATTTTTGGAGTCTCTGACCGTTTGGTCATTGGAGACCCTGACCAGTTGATCATATGAAGTCAACTAAAAAGTCGTTTGTCGATGGATGTCATTGATCCGAGATCAAGGTAAATTATCGACTGAAAAGTCGTTTGTCGATCGATGCCACTGATCCAAGATTAGGAGAAATTGAGTCCTGAAAAGGACAAGTGTTGATGGAGATTTTGACCAACTAACCTTTTTGGGAGTCTTCGACTGTTCAGTCATTGGAGACTTCGACCGGGAGGTCGTACGAGAGCCGATTGAAAAGTCATTTGTTGATTGATGTCACTGATCCGAGATTAGGAAAAATTGTCGATTGAAAAATTATTTGTTGATGAACACCACTGATCCGAGATCAAGAAAAATTGAGTCCTGAAAAGAATAATTGTTGATGGAGATTCCGACAAAGCGACCTTTTTGGGAGTCTCCGACCGTTCGACCATTAGAGACTCCGACCAAGAGGTCGTACAAGAGCTGATTGAAAAGTCGTTTGTCGATGAACGCTACTGATCCGATATCAGGAAAATTTTTTGACTAAAAAGTTATTTGTCAATAGATGTCACTGATCCGAGATCAGGGAAAATTGAGTCCTTAAAAGGACAATTATCGATGGAGATTCCAACCAGCCAATTTTTTTGGCATTCTCCGACCATTCGGTCATTAGAGACTCCAACTAAGAGGTCGTACGAGAGACGACTGAAAAGTCATTTCTCGATGGACACCACTAATTTGAGATAAGGGAAAATTATCGACTGAAAAGACGTTTGTCGATAAACATCACTGATATGAGACCAGGGGAAATTGGGTCTTAAAAATGATAATTGTCAATGGAGATTTCGACCAAGCGACCTTTTTGGGAGTCTTCGATCAACCTCGCAATCATTGGAGTCTCTGACCGGGTGTATGTTTGTTAACCCTTAGAAGGGCAATTGCTGATGGAGATAGCACATCGAACAGTCCGAGGGAAACGAACTTTCTGCGTGATACAAAGAGAGAGATATTTTGAAATTAATTTATAAAATTCAAGTTCAAACTTATCTGTCGAGATAACTTGAGTGGATAATCTCAAGTTGTCGGTTGAACGACCTAATGAATGGGCATGATGGAGTGGTCGATCGGATGACAACTTTGCTTTGATGGGTATTTGGTCCTTTGAGCTTGCTTGGACTTTGAGTGTTGATCGGCCTTTGCATGCCATTTGTATGTGATGTCTAGTTTGATTTGAAGCTTGACTAAATTTGAGGTTCACTACAGCTGAGCAGATCTTGCATGCATTTGGATTTTTTCCCCATTTGGCCGATTGGCCTTTGGATTTCGCTTATCAAAATTTTGATTGTAATTTGGTTGACTTTTGCCGATTGGATTTTGCCAACTATTTTGTTAAGCTTTGACGATCAGAGTTGGATTTGAATTTTTTGTTATTTGATTTTTGCCAATTTGAATCGTCAATTTTGACTTTTGAGGTGCTGTCATTTGGAATTTGTTGCATTGCTCATGATTGGATGAGAAGCTTCTAATTACCAAATGGGAATTTGATTGGCTGACTTTGATTGGGATTTCCTTTTGAAATTGATCGGCAAACTTGGTTAGTTGAAGTTGAAAAACTTTTGCTTTTGCTACGTCACCGATTGGATTTTTTCTAATGGAGATGCCGATTGAGTTTTTGCTCCCATTTGGTGCTGCCAATCAGATTTGGAGTTGTCGATCGGCGTTTTGGAGCTATTGATTGTCGCTTTCCACTACTCGTTCATTATTCGGATGGAATTTCTCGATGATTTTATCGATGTCCTCCATCTCAGAATATCAGTGAGGATATGATATTCCCACAGACGACATCAATTTGTTTATGTCTGAAGCTCACGGACAGAAGAGTCATCAGACAACTGGAGGAGATGTTGACTAAGTTGTCGGGAGCTAGAAGAAGGAGGGGTTGTCGAGGGAGCCTGCGGAGCTAAAAGAGAGTCATTAGGTGCTACTTCGGGTATGTTGAATTCTCCATTTTCCCCCTTGCGGGATAATGACTTAAGCGTCGGAGTGGAAATGAAATGCATTGTGTAGATGGGAGCATTCAACATACCTTGGTTCGCAGGAGGCATGGATTTTATAGGAATACTTCTGACAGGATGTCATATTCGCGGTAAGAGACCTGTCACGTCCTAGGTATCAAAGGGTCATGTCGTCCATGTTTTGTGGCAGAAGATCATGGGAGGATCATGTTATGTCAACCACGCAGTTACACGTGCTCTGACAACCCACATGGGGCCCACATGTTTTGGGAGAGCGTCGGCTCGGCTTGGATGAGCGGCAGTTCAGCTTGGTTGGGAGCGATGATTCGGCTCGGCTGGGATGAGCGGCAGTTTAGCTCAGCTGGGATGAGCGATAGCTTTTAACAGAGCTGAGAGAAGATGATTCTATGGATCCATCTTACTTTGACCTCCATCTCAGTAAGGCCATTGACCTCCTTGGTCCCTATATCAGCAAGAGAGAAAGAAATGCTTAAGAGAGAGAAGAGATTGTTGGTAGAGAAGATTTGCCTCCGCACGCGCGTAAGAAGAAAATCATCATTCCTTTACTTACCTCCATCAGTTCTTATATAGCCGACAGAACGGAATCTCTATGTGAGCTAGCACACGAGTGAGACGACACCTGCAGGCTAGCCACACGAAGGGTGGTAGGGCACCAGGAGCGACAACGTTGGATCGTACCTCTGAGTTGGTTAAGTGTTACCTTCTGCGCGAGTTGTCGGTGTAGGATCGAGTGCACGTGAGAGGGGCGGGTGAATCACGTGTTTTTAAAAACTTTTTTTTCGTTTGTTAAAAAACTCGTTGAGAAAACACGAATATGCAGCGGAAAAACAGAAAAAAAAAATAACACAGCATCGATTTACTTGATTCGCAGCCCAGCGGATTACTACTTCAAGGCCTACGCCCCTTTGGGACGTTTTCGACGGGCAATCCACTAAACGTCTTCTCCGAAACACCTTCAGACGGAGAAACTGAATACAGATATGAAGAAAGGAAAGTATAACACTCCTACACTTTTCCTTGTGCAAGAATAATAATTAAATAAATAATTCATTACCCAACACTTTAGAGATGAACGACGAAGAGCTCAGGTGTTGGTGAAGATCTTGCTACAAATAGTGATTCCGACATTTGTTCGACACAGCAAGGTTGTAGCACAGTAGTTGGAGAGCTCGGAGCAACAGTATGATGGAAGAATGACGTTAAGAATTGATGTTCAAATGCTACTCAGCGACCTTCTATTATAACTCATTGGAGGCACCTCCATCAATCCAGGGTGCCTCCATTGAGGCTGATTTAATTCGAGAAAGTCGTTGATTATCCACTCTGAGGTGTCTCCAAGCTATCCGGGGCACTTCCATCCGTACCACACGTCAACAGCCGTGAAAACCCAATCTTGCAGCTTATCTGGGCCTCGGCGCCTCCATACACTCGAGGCGTCTCCGGCGCCTCTGCACTGAGGCGCTTCCAATCACCCGAGACGCCTCCAGCGCCTTTGGCTCTGAGGCACCTCCAAACACTTGAGGCACCTCCAGTGCTTTTGGCTTCAAGGCGCCTCCAAACACCTGAGGCACTTGGAACCCTGTTGACCACAATTTGACTTTTAACCTGTAAGAATTATTAGTCTAAAATACATGTCTATAACATAAAGTTAGACAAATAATGTATGTACAAATGTATTTATAACTTAGATCCTGTCTAATCACGATCAGGATTTAGTCACGTCTCAACTTAAAGTTCCAAGTTTGATCTAAGTTTGACCGACGCCTAATATCCCCACTGGGACTCGACCTCACTGGATTCACTTCTCCAATTTGCTTACCTCACTTACCATTTGTCAACTTCCTTTTTTAACATCTCCTAACCCACCAGAGCTTTCTGCCAGAATTCTTTATCTGGACTTCAGCAGTCGTCTGGTCCTCCCTGACATGACTGGACTTCTTGCCAGTTGTCTGGTCCTCTCTGACTCAGCTGAATTTCTTGTCAATCGTCTGGTTCTCTCTGACCCGACTAGACTTCAGCTTGATGTCTAGTCCTATAGATCCGTTGAGTTAGTCAGCATGCACACTTAGCCATCATATTAGAAAATATATAATCTAACTTTAATCTTTTATCATATATTAAAACCTAAGTTTGATTATTAGTGTTGACTGCAACAACAGTCGGAGACTGTCGGGCTGTTGGCCAAGTGTGCGCGAGTGTTCGGAGATTGTTGGGTCGTTGGTTGGGTGCACGAGTTTTCGGAGGTTGAGGTCGACTAGTCGAATGTCGGCAATAGTTGACTGGGCTTCCCAAGTCCGAATGAGACATTGTTGGACAAAGACTGAGTACTCATCAACATAGACCGACTATTCCAGGAGTGAAGCTGAGTGCTCGAAAGTTGCCCGAGTCCGAGTGGGATGGCCCACGGGATGAAGGCCGAGTGTCGGGAGTACAGAGTTGTCAGGAGTAGAGCTGAGTGTTTGGGAAATGACCCGAGTTCGAGTGGGATTCCTTTGAACGAAGGTTGAGCGCTTTGGGAGAGGATTCTTGCTGGTCGAGAAGCGAAGCCGAGTGCTCGATTAGACGAGAGCTCGGGAGCGAAGGCCCTAAGTGGCCTTCCTGAGTTCAAATGAGACGTTGTTGGACGAACGCCGAGTGCTCAAGAGCACAGATCCCGAGTGACTTTCTCAAGTCCAAATGTAATGTTGTTGGATGAATACCGAGCGTTGGGGAAAAAAAAGACTAATGAGTCATAAATTGAGAGCTCGAGCGTACTATAATTTGATCCCAACATGGTGCCTATGTATACGTGACTGCACATGGTATATGGGCCACGTCTTGAAACAGCGGTTAAAGCATCCTCCAAAATGCTGGCCCATCACCTCATCCGGTAGCCTAGCTATATATATCTCATTCCGTAGCTTTGAACGTTAAGCTAACTAATCAATCAGTACTGGAGTAAGTGATTATTAATAATTTTTTAGGTACTTTGTATCATAAATTATATGCATGAAACCGATCGTCAAAAGTGATCGTGCATAGTTAATTAACAAGGACATCCTAATCCAATTGAAGTTTCATTAAGTTTGGTGCCATGTTCCACATTATATTACTGTTTTGGCAAATGAATCGATCAAGCTACGTACTTGCTGTTTCATGAATCGTGATGATGATGAGGAATATATGGAAAAAGAGTATTGCATTTTCTATACGAACGAACGTGGTTTGTACCTTGTGGCTTGTAGTGAGCATCTTTATAAGATATATACATACTGTTGGGACACAAATTCATCCCATTTAATTTTTCTTTTTGTAATTTCCTTGATAAAGTACGTTTCAGACAGCTAGCATGACAATCGACATCGCCTTGTTTCATGTGTCAGGTTTAATGTGAATCATGCAATAAGATGCAAGGAAGAAAAAACAATGTTCTTGACCATTATTATAAACGCAAGTAATTATCTTCGATTTCTTGAAGGGAAAATTCTTCCTTTTTTTCCCTTGGTGGTGCAATAACTATTGCGACGCGTCACGCGTATATCTCCATTACTATCATCGTGGAACAGTACTCAAGCTTCAGACATCTCCAACATAGAGAACGCATTAATTTTTTAGTTCATGTGAGTGTTTGATTTGATTCGGCTTCAGCCAAGTTGCTGTATCCAAATTGGAGACTCGGGCTGTCTCCACATGTCTTTGTCTCTCAGATCCAAATACGGGCATTCTTTTTGAGTGAAAATGTTTTTTCTAATGCATTATTTTTCACTTGTTTTTTTTTATTCCGTCGAACTTATTTAATGGTTCATTTCGTTAGAGCACAAAGGCGCATTAAACGACAATGCTGGGAGAAAGTTTGTACGGATGCTTCTCCTCCCGCCGCCGCCCTTCCTATTCCTCCGCCGCTCTCCCGGCCGCTTGCCCACACGGTTCCTCCGGACGGCTTTTTGATTCGACCGATGTCTCATCCTCCTCCCAGCGCGAGATTTCCTCCGCCATCGCCTCCCGCCGCCTCCTGCTGGCTTCGCCCGGCCGGTCCAACTCCCTCGTGGACTCCGCGTCGGTCGCGTTGAGAGCTGGAGACGCGGTGGCCGTCGCTACCTACTCGACCGACCCTTACTGCGACTTCCGCCGCTCGATGGAGGAGATGGTGGCGGCGCTGGGACTCGACGCCGGGGCGACACACCTCCACGAGCTCCTCCTCTGCTACCTCGCTCTCAACCGGAAGCAAGTGCACAAACACATCCTGAGAGCCTTCGCTGACCTCCTCCTCGCTCTCACCGTCACCGGCGACGCCGACTGACCTCAAACTCAAAGGCTGCTGTTATATTGCGCCACTGCCATTAATATGCGTTTTTTTTTCCGTCTTCTTTTTAGATTTGCGTTTTGATATAACCGCCCATTTTGTACTGATCTAAAATTCCGGTACACATGTTCTTGATATTTCTCTTCTCTTTATGCATTTCCCCTCGTTAAAATCGATAGAATGAATAGGTGGATGAAATCCTTGTCAAGATGCGGTAGAACTACAAGAGTGGATGCATGAACCGAAGAGGTAGTGGGGCGGCCGCGATGGTGAGCACTGGCACTGGCAGCCCAAATATGTGTGCTCCAGTCAACGGATGATGGAGGGCGCACTGAGAATTAATTCTCTCTTTCTTGCTTATCGGAATTCTCTGATCATTCTCCCATTCCATCGTATCATTTTTGAAGTTGTAAATTTCTTTTTTATTCAGATATTCAATTCAACTTTAAAGATTCGATTAATTCGATGACCGATTAGGTCCACAGAAGTTTTTAAGAGACTATCAGAGTAAACTTGATGATACGAGCGAATAGGATGGGGTCCCCTAAATATCATTGAGTGGAGTCACGTAGCTCCTGATCAAGTCAAGGTCAAGTCAAGGTCAAGTCAACGCCACGTAGATACTGAAACATCACCGGTCGGGGGTCTACTCTTCAGTGTCCCGATCGGACAAACTCACTCCCGCTCGCATAAAGCGTATCGATCGGGGACTACTCCTTTAACCCCGACCGGATAACTAAAGCACGCCCCCGCAAAACATTTGTTTCTCCGACCGGGGCATGGTGAAGCCCCTGGTCGGGGTCACGACTAGTACAATCTGATCGGATTAAAGATCCCTCTTAACCGACCGGAGGACCCTGGTGAACTGCCCCCGGTCGGACATGTCTCGCTCTTGTGTGTGAAAGTTAACCCCGGTGCTTCTCGTACGACCGTGACACCCCTTTTTGGTACGACCAGGGGTCGTGCAGTCAGAAACTCTCAGCAGTACTTCAGGCACGCCCCCGAAATTCAGGGAATGACGGTACTTCCAGGTCAGAACATGCTCGAGCATGCTTCCAAAGCATGCATCATTAAATGCTAGTCGTACACACTCCTGTAAGCTATATAAAGGATTCAACTCCGCTACAGAAAATGAGAGTTTTCTTTACTTTTACTCTTGTGCATCTATTTACTTTACGTCCGGGCTATCTGACCTAACT
>JBBUKS010000060.1:1436961-1448887 GCA_038050645.1 Hedychium gardnerianum | reverse complement strand
GATGGAGGGCGTGCTTGTCTCAGCATCCACACGGTCTTAATTAACCGGAGACGGAATTTATGTACAAGAAAATCCAGCACTGTATCTGCTCAAATCTATTTTCCTTTTAAGCATTCATGTGAGTTTCCATCATCGAATTCGAGTCAAATTATTTCGAGAACAATTCGATGATGAGCGTCCAAAACCATTGCAAATAATTTTCCACAACTTCAAAAGTACTTCATCAGCCACAGTGTTCCATCGCTTCATCGGCCACCAAACAAAACAAACCAAATGGAGACGCAATAAATATACAAATATCTACTGACACCACTCAAATTTTATTAGATAACAAATTAATTAATCAACGTAACGCGCACGCAAGTGTCAATTACGCCAAAAGCCAGAAATCTTTGTAACGCTTGGTGGTGATCAAGTAGCCACCGCCTCTCCTGCTCTTCCTCCTCACCGCCACCGCCATGCACGCCGCGTTCTGCACGCAGTAGTCGGCGACGCTGCCGGCGATCTTGTTGCCGACCCACAGCATGACCAGTGTCCATGTGAAGGACCTCTTCTTCTGCCCCATTACGAGAAGGGAGGCGCCTTGCTTTCTCGCCTCCGCCACGATCGCCGGGCCTCGCTCTGTCTCTTCCACCATGGCGATACCACTACAACAACCTAACACGCGCATGCACATTAAAAAACTTCACCAATCTTTCTCATCATTTTGTACAATGGTTTATTTAATTGAAAATTTTGCATTTTGATTACCATAGTGTTTTCAACCTCAATAAGTTTAAATTCAAATAGTTCAATAGCAGATTGGATGCTGCATTCAGTTACATGATAGAACCGAGCATTTCAGATAATGAAGAACAGAGCTTTGTTTTCTCACTGACCTCTGGTTTTTGGCCTGGCAAATACTTTTCATGGAGTGGAGGAGTTCGTAAGACTTTCGATCCCTCTCCTTCAGCGATCGATCGCCTACCATCACAAAACACACAGATCGCGGATTTCAATTACTCCTACGCTTGCTCCGAAACCTCTTCTCATCAAATCCACCTCTCACCGAGCTTGGAGGATGGTATGATGACGTTGACGAGGACGATGCAATCGGTGCTCTGCACGGCGTGGGGAAGCGCCCAGAGCAACGCCGTCTTCGACTCCGGGCTCGCGTCCACCACGATCACAATCCTCCTCCGGCCACGCGCGGCGGCCTCGGCCTCTTCCGAGGGCTTCGCCTCCGCGGCATTGTCAGCCGCAGGGGCTGACTTTGTTTCTGCGGGCAGCGGCGGCGAGCGGACCCTGACGCGTGCGGCGATGCGGTTGAGGCAGAAACCGGGCAGGCGGGGGTTGGTCCTGCTGCTGCTTCCCATCGTCGCGGATACTGGTTTGGGGTGGTGAGAAGGGAGGAAGGGGAAGAAAAAGGGAAAGGGAGCAGGTGGCGCAATGGTCCACTCCGAAGCCGCTTTGGGCATGGCCGGTCATGGTGTCCCTTGAGCTCTGCTGGTCGCTTTTTTCTTGATGGATGGCCTCGCTCCTCCTGGCGTCGGATTCGGATCTAGATTTCACGCTGCCACCCGAATCCGAACCAGTAGATTTTCAAAATTAACTAATTTATTCATAAGATGTAAGAACACAACTTTGTTGCATCTTTCCAAATCATGCCGGTAAATTTGGTTCGTGGCACATTCTTTTACATTCTCTTTATTTTTTTCTCAATGAATAAAAATACCATTTAATCGTATGAATTTGAATTAAATCCGAAAATTAAAATGGCTATATATATGAGATGATATATTTATGATTTTTGTCAAATTTAATTTTTATTTAAAATCGGTAAACCAATTCAATCCTGTCTTAAGTAACCATTTAATCATATACATATATCTAAAGAGCCTTGATATATGGTTTGACTCGACGTCCATGACTCATTCATAATTGTTCATTTGAAGCATCCTCAATTGATTCATGACACCCTCAATTGATTTGGGATGCGCCTTTAATCAATTCAAAAAATCTCGAGCGCATTTACATAATTTATTTATTTATTTTTTAAATAATTTTTTTTTAAAATTTTAAATCATAAATATTATATTCTAAATATCATATATTCTACGAGCACTTAATTTTTTTTTTTTTACTTAAGCACTTTATTTTAAAGATAAAATCGTATGTGAAAATCACTCAAAGCATTCCGAATCAATTGAGGGCATCCGAATGAACAGTCATAGATGGATATATATATATTATTCTGTTCACTCTGGTATTTACGTGTATTATGTATAAAAAAAAATTGATATTTTTTAAAAAAAAATTAATTTAAATATTATAATTTAAATTTTAAATAAATTTCAAATTCTTGACCTTTTACTTACGATTTTTTTTTTATATGTCTTTTTTACTACAATACATGTCTTTTGAATTGAAATGAAGTTATTGCTAATTAATCAATTGTGGAACTTGAAACTTTTAAAAAATACTTTAATAATTTTAAAATATCTTTAGAGTTCGTCACTAAATAAACAGCGCGACGGCAAAAACAAAATAAATAAAGACCGACTTGTCGGTGTTGCGTAAACCGCCAATCTTTGGGCGGGAATTACAAAGCAGCATCAGAGCTGTCTGATGACGTTTCCTAGCCGCGTCTTCTTGTGGACCAAATTCTCGCCCAAAATATTCTTCTAAACCCAATTCCAGTCCACTTCCAGTTTTATCGCGTCACGACAACTCAGATCTCTCTCCGCTCCTTCCTTTCTGCCGACGATTTCGAGCTCCAGATCCTGCAAAATGTCGGTGAGTATTTCCGGATCCGCTGCTCCTTTGCTGATTCTTCCGCCTGACTCGGATTCTCCTTTTCTCTCCCTCTCTCTCTCTCTTTTGTTTTTTTTTGGTTCTGGTGAAATTAATCGGATGTTTCGTGTCTTGGATCTGTAGTCTGAGTTATTCATGATTGGAGATTCGTGAAAGTTCTCAATTTGGTCGTGAGATTCCATGACTGAAATTTGACTGCTAGTGATGACTTGCAATTTCTTTCGAACTCGATGAACTATTTCTTTCCGTTGCTTCGGTTCGTTCTAAATCAATTTGATTGTAAAAGTTCATCTTAGTTCATGTTGTTGATAGTATGTGAATGTAGGTCGAATTCTCTGGATACTGGGTTCTTTTCTTGCTGTACCTTTATGACTGAGGGTAATATGATTTATCGATTAACTAGTCAATCGATTAGCTCTAGTTCAGCTTGCTTTATTTTAGTCTGATTTTTTGTGCTTTACTGCCCCTGCGACCGAAATCTGAGGCAGAAACCAAAAAGGAGAAGTTTACTCAAATCGTTTTAATCTGGTTATTGATTCCAGAGAGTGGTACCTGCCGATTAGTTATTACTAAGAAGAGAAAACTGTATGGTGCACCAACATCTGCCCTGATAATCAGTATTTATGGATATCTTCTAAGTTGTAAATTTTGTGGTTTCTGTTTCATGCCCTTGTATCTTAGTGAAAATAAAATGTATTGGCAGCCTGATCTGACATTGAATTGTCAGATGATCAGTTCTATCTTTTTAAGAATGATTCGTATTCAATGATTACTATGATCTCTTTTTCCCCCCTCTGAGTGGTGGTTTTTTGAAAAATTGTCATTTGTAGTTCATACTCAGTAAATTCTATTTCTTTCGTGTGATTTATCATTGTCTTCTTGTTCAATTTGATATTATGTTTATAAAACTACAAAATTTTGTGAGATCATTTCTGTTCACAACTGAACATTGAACTCTTCTCTTCACTAATGTAATTTCTTTCATCTGACTTATCAATCTAGTTGGTAAATTTTGATTCTATGCTTAAGTAAACTATGAAGATGCTAAGATTGTTTCTGTTCAAAGCTGAACATTGTACTCTTCTCTTCACCTCTTTTCCACAGACGAAGACAGTGAAAATAAGCAACATTTCTTTGTTAGCATCTCAAAGAGATGTACAAGAATTCTTTTCCTTCTCAGGGGATATTGATTATGTTGAGATGCAAAGGTTATTTTATTTACGTTTCTAGAACTTTTTTGGTATCTGTGAAGTTTGTGAATTAGGAAATGATGTTGAAATTGGGGATTTCTTCTTGGTAGTGAATCAGAAAATACTCAATGTGCATACGTTACTTTCAAAGAGTCACAGGGTGCAGAAACTGCAGTTCTTCTTACGGTGAGTTGAACTTATGATAATAACTCCTGCTTGTTTCTCCTATATCTGAAGAGGATGCTTTATGCGCAATCAAAATAACAAGATAGTAAATCTGTTTGTGCTGTATAAATACAGGGAGCAACTATTGCTGATCGTGCTGTTGCAGTTTCACCAGCTCCAAATTACAAGTTGCCTCCTGAAGCTTACAGACAGACATTAGTAAGTTGTTCCTGTTACAGTTACTGCTCACTCCTATGGCATTTTATGAAGTTTAACGTTCCTTATTACTAAGGGTGGCAATTTGTTTGATGTCATGTTAATCGTGTCAAATAGATTGTGTCATTTGGGTCAATGAAAAACTATATAAGATATTATATAAAATAATTATTATACTTATTAAGATTCATTTGATAAAGTGTAAGATTAATTATTCTCTTTAAAATTAAATTATTGCACAAAATAATATTTTTTAAATGAATTATTTCGATAAATGAGTGAATATGTGTTATATATTTAGATTGCTTCGTGTCATTTTTGAAATTTATCGTTGTTAGCGTGGCGAAGTCATATGCATTTTGGATAAAGTCAATATTTGACTAGACTAGAATTTTTCTTGAATATTTGGAGCAATTGCTTATTGGAATGGTAGGAAATTGATTTATGATGTACTTGTTCATTAGTTAAGTGGTAGTGGGGCTGTGAGGGGCGCCTGGGATGAGCGTAATCACCTTTTGCTATAATTAGTTAAGTGGTAGTGACTCATGTGAAGGGTTTCTAATTATAAGAATTCCTGAACTGGCCAAAACTGTAGGGTTGTAAATCCTAACAGAGCCTATGTTATAGAAACTGGAAGAGAATCTTTTCACGGCCATGTAATAGATCTAAAAGAAATCTCAAAGTGCATTTTGTCCATCTAAGAGCATTTTGCTAAGTGCAAACTCTAAGGAAATGTGAGGCTCTGAACCTCATTCAAAGGCAACCTTGTGTTTATCTGTTTTCTCTGAAATGATAATTTAGCAATTATTTGATTACCAAGTATGAGGGGCTTCTCCTTTTTCATTTTTGTTGTTTTTTTAATCATGACTGTTTACTCCTGAAAGGATGGGAAATCTTCATCTACCAGTGTGGCAGTGCAGAAGGCAGAGGATGTGGTAAGTAGCATGTTGGCGAAGGGCTTTGTTCTCAGTAAGGATGCACTCCAGAAAGCCAAATCCTTTGATGAGCAGCACCAACTTCTGTCCACTGCCTCAGCTACAATTGCGTCTCTGGACAAGAGGATTGGTCTCAGTGAGAAGCTAAGCACTGGTATGGCCATGGTCAGCGGGAAGGTCAGGGAGGTAGATGAGCGATTCCAAGTAGCGGGGATCACAAGGTCAGTCCTTGCCACCGCTGAGCAAACAGCCACAAACGCTGGATCAGCTGTTTTGAGCAACACCTATGTCTCGACCGGTGCATCCTGGATCTCAAGTGCACTTGGCAAAGTAATGAAGGCAGCTGAGGATGTTAGCATGATGACTAGGGAGAAGGTGGAGAAGGCTGAAGAAGAAAGGAAGGAATTATTTTGGACCGAGAAAAGTGGGATGGTGAGTGAGTATGCAAAGGTTCACCTCAACGACTCATTGCCAAGTGAACCTCCGACTGTGCCTGTGTATTCTATGGATGAGCTGAAGTTGCGGACCTAGTGAGTTGTGTACATTTGATAAGTTGTAGTTGTTCCTTCTTTGCTTTGCACAATCATTCTTTTGATGCCCGCACAATCCATTGCCATTACTGGGCAAATGCAGTATGATCGCTGTGTAGCAAAATACAAAATAATTGGTATGCCTAGAATCGGACTCCCAAATAAAGAATATTTGTGTTCTCAAGTCAATAGTAGTCAATATGAACCCAATACGTCATTGTTCTTTTCTAGTTAATCCACAAGTGTTTTAAAAGCATTTCATTTTCGACTCAATATAATAGTTCAAGAGATCAACTGTCAACTGCCTTAAACTCGTACTACGTGTAATTTGGTTAGATTTTAAAAGTTATTTTAATAGCCATGTGACCCTGAAATCACGCGAATATGGCCCCTGTAAACGAATCATCCTGATGTGGCAAATTTCAGAGATGTATTCTGGCCAAACATTGATTGATCTAAAGAACGTCACAGTGCAAAACAAGAAACAGTAAAGTTAGAATTTGCAAGGAAGTCAAAATAAATCATCTTAGGCATATTTCATGGGCCACATGAATGTGTCAAACATCAAGTTCCTAATAGTTTCAGTGTCCACACCCCATATCAAGGTTTAGTTGTCAACTAGAGAATTATACAACTACTTTTGATTGTCTAAAAATTAAATAGACGTGACTGAGAGCCACTTACTGATACGATATCACTCAAACCAACAACCACAACAGTCCATTTAGCGAGGCTGAACATCTGATTTGGAGAAGACACTAAGACTTTTCTCTAGTGATAGTATCCGCGTTGCTCCATCGAGTTCATCATTGACTGTCTTCCAGATTATTTCCTTGAAAATGCTTCAATAAAATGATTACAAATTGCATCGAATACTTGTAGAAGTCACTAGCTTGCGCTAACTCCTGCAATGGAGAAAGTAAATAAGTGCTTAGCTTGTTCAGCAAAATAACAAAATCTAGTTTTCTTGACACGCAGAAATTTCAAAATGGATATATACTCCTTGACCTGTCACTTGCTTCTTCAAGCTCAGCATTCTCAAACCACCTCATGTCCTACAATGGTTAGGAGAGGTTGGGAATCTTATCCAGGTGCTTAAAATTCTACAAACTATAAATCTAAAGAAAACCTTTCTCTTTCAAGAAGCGGGGCCATCATCATTGTTAGATAGAAATATCGGATATATCTTAATCTAAAGGTGTCTATTCTTCTACCCAAGTTTTAGACTGATCTAATTATGTTTACGGGCTATAAATATAAATAGTGACAATATGTCAAGAAAATTATAGAATAATAAATTATTTCACATCAACTATTTTCCCTACTTCTGTTGGCTCGTGAAACTGTAATTTTATTTCCTTTGCATGATTACTTGTCTCCCATCCTTGTTCGTGTCAAAACACACATCAAAAAGGCAATCCTGTTCTGTACCTATTTGTCTCTATAGCAGCAATCCACGAGTTTTCTTCTCCAAGTTTCAAATATCCCATCTCCAGCAGGAACACCAAAGAGGGAACTACCCATCTATCTTCTACAACCCAAGCACCTTTCCTCAACAATGAGCCCTCTTTGCATACATTTGCCCAACCCACAAACGAAGTGGCTGGCTCCCACGTGTGAGATGTAGTTGTTCACATTCGAGAATTATCCTGTATGAGAGGGATTGCTGGACAGCAACCTTGGCGGAGGTGTCATGGTCCCTCTTAAGGCAACATAACTATGACAACGGGAAGGAGAATGACAGATTTCCGCAATCCTATACCCACCTCCCTTAATTCTAAGCCTCGTACCATACTGGTCTTTCAGCCTGCAGTAAGTTCACCCACTCTCTCCCACTATTTTCCATTACCAAGTGCCAATTATAAGGCCAGAAATTGAGTCACCTACCAACATTCTCCCTTCTCTGAGTGGATAATTGGAATTCTAATATCAATTATTTTTTCTATGCGACATCATCTATCTATTTAACTGTGCAACCTCTTGAAAATTTTCATCCATCCTAGCAAAAAATTAGAATCCTACAATACCTTCAATATAAGGAGGAGCCAAAGAAGATATCAAGTACTCTGAAGATCACCATCAACTTCACCTTCAATAATCACAGTCCAACCAACAACTATATAAAGGTCAATCCCTAATGACTGATGTTTATGTTGTTGCACTGGTATTGTGTCTTGGTTTTTATTGTTGCTGTCTTAGGCTTCATTTTTTTAATGAGATTTTTGTAGTCTATCTATAACCATCATGTTCCTCAACATCCAGGTATTCACTCATAATCACAGGACTGGCTGATAAATGTTTCCAATGGAGAGATTTTCTTCCAAAAAGTATAAATTGCTAGAAGAAGAGGAACTAGTTGCAGGCTCAAAATAATCTCGTACATTCTTGTGGAAGCAAAATTGCAATAGGAAATAGGAATAGCATTAAGATTGCTGACTGGTAAGGCATGGAACCCAGGTTAAATTTTAAATGATGCCTCCAAGATTGTGAATCTGATATATCCGTCAGCACCGGTGATAACAAGAAGCGTCTGAAGCTAGGAGAATGCCAAAGTTTCCAGTAATTGTTGTGCCCTTTGCTACTACTTAATGTGCCTTCTTCTAAAGTGGGTAGACAAATTAAATTGCACGGTATCATGTAACTGAAAAGAAATATTATTCTAAAATCATTATAGCTGCATATAGATAGATACATGGTATATACAATGGAACAATGAAATTTACATTAATAGTTCAACGGAAACATTGAAGCCAATTATTTTATATTATTTGAATGACTCAAACACAAAGCCAAAGAGGCAAATTGATTACTTCAGTTGTTTGCTACTGGGAATAATGTGTCACCCCACTGCCAGCGCCATACAACCAGTATAAACCTTGTTGCAGTCGTTTTCATATATCCAAGTCCAACTAGTTTATCTTCAGCATTCCAACAAAACATAGTCTTACAGAGTTAAATGGAGAAATAAGACCCATAAAGCTGATCCCAATTAGTTGGTACTCACAGTTTTGGTATTGGTGTGGTAGCAGTAATTTCCGGCAAATTTTAGGATAACAGGATGAACCAATAATGTCATGTGAACTTTACCAACATGAATTTGTCCAAAAAAAAAAATGGACAGTTGCATAAAGCTAGGGTAAGATATAGAATTACCTAAGCTGATCAATTGCTTCCATGAGCCAAAGGAGTTGGTAAATTTCACTTGTTGGCATGTAGGGCGAATATGACTGCATGTTTCAAAGTGGTATGTATTTATTAGATGAGTAAGACAATGAAACAACAAAAGAAGGTGCATAAAGAATGAAAGAAAAGTATCCTACCAATCAATGAAATAACAAGAGTCACCCAAAGAATGAACTTGACACGGTAACCATATCGAACTTGATATCGTAACCTAATTAATAGCCTTTGAAAAGCTCCAAGATATCGATAAAGATGATTATTATAAGTTACTTGTGCATATCGACTAACGTTGCTCTTACTTCTTTCATAATATGGATTGTATATCTGTGGCAAAAAAAAAAAAGGGGTTATCTAAAAATTCAAGATAATTTATAAAGCAATCGAATCTAGAACACTTTGTGAATGTAGGTGGCAACATGTTACTCACTTGATGTGGTTCATGATTTCCCAAGGGGACAGATTCTATCAGATTATGTTGGTTCTGAGCACCCCACTTAGCAAATTCATATTTGCACCATTGCATCTTAGATCTTGAATCAAGTGCGTTGGACAATGCAGAAAAGCTGAATACTCGTGGAGTTGGGAGGTTAGGCCGATCATCTGATGATTTCTCAGAAGTATCTTCACCTTCACTACGGATTGTTATTTTGCACGCTCCAAGATCACCAGCACAGCTAGCTGATCTAGGGTATGCATATACTTGACCATTCTCCAACTCATTTGAGTAAAAAGAATTCTTTGAACGGTTAATCAAAGCCTCTATATTCTTTGTGGAAAAATCATTCCAGTCACTCTCATTATTAGCCGATGAGATGTTTTCTTTCCTTTCCTTCGAAGAGGGACTAGATAAGAACTTCGCAAGTTCATCCCGTTCGCGTTCATCCAATTGGACCCATGTAAGGGCACTCTTGCCAGTTTCCTGATTCGTTTCCCTGAAAAAATCCTCAACTGCCAAGATCTTATTTCCAATAGCCGATACAAATTCACCATGCCGAGCTCTCGCATCTTCTCCAGCTGACAAAGCCTCATCATTCAACTTCACCGCATTTTCAAGCTCTTCTAGCTGAGAATTAACAAACCAAAATCGGATTTTTTTTCCCCATTTCCTCAAAAGAAAACTCTCAGGCGATTTTAAAAAGGAAATACACAAACTCGAACGAATTGCTCAAAAAATTCAATAAATACCTGCCATTTAGCGGTCCCAAGAACTGTGTGAAGCTCCCTTTTAAGCTCGCCGGAAGAGAATTGGACTCCACCGGAGGACTTCGACGCGTTCTCCCGCTCGTGGACGAACTGCCTGTAGACGGATTCCAACCTACCAATCGAGAAATTGAAGAACCAACAACTAATCAGCGGGAAAACCCTAACTAGAACGCGAGGGGAAAATTATCCAAAGGGCAGGCTTACCGATCAGAGGAATTCTGGACTTCCTCCGCGGCGGCGAAAAAGGGATCCTTCTCCCACCGTTCGAAGTTTGTCGCCATCTGAGAGCAAATAGACGGAAGAGAGCCCTATCAATGGAAACGGTCGCCTCCTTTCTGGTCGTCGGCGGTCTGTATTGTTTTCTGGCGATCGGAAGCGAAACGAGCGCGACAACGAACGGATTCGAGAACGCCGGCGCTGCTCCAAAATGGATCTCGGGATTCTGATCCTCACGGACATGAACTCGTGGAAAATGAGCTCAATCTTCTTTTTTTCTGGAATTAATAACATAAAAATTCTTAAATTCTCATCCAATTTTTAAAACGAATTTTAAATATTTTTTTCCCCTTGCATTCATTCAATTTCTAAAATTTATATCAATTAGTATTTTTCTCACAATTACCAAATAACAGAGTCTTGATATAAAAAAGTTCTGTTTATTTTCTTCCTCTGGTTTCAATTGACCGCTACCTTTCCGCTCTGTTTATCTTAATATTTCTATCCCTTTGTCTTTTTCTCGACAATTATTTTGAATTTCTTAAGCTCATTTGTTAGAAATACATTAATGTACAATATATAGATAAATAAATACACCAAGATTCTAAAATTATTTGATAGTATATTATTAAATATTTCTTCATTATCTTATTTTCCTTTGTATAATTAAAATATTTTCTTTCATATTAAAATTTATATTACATAGAAAAGTTATTTTTTAAATAAATTAACGGTTTATATATATATATATATATTTAAAAATAACTTTTCTATGTAATATAAATTTTAATTTGAAAGAAAATATTTTAATTATACAAAGGAAAATAAGATGATGAAGAAATATTTAATAATATACTATCAAATAATTTTAGAATATTGGTGTACGAAAATAATATCATGTATATCTCGTACTACGTGATTATATATATATATGGGACACTTAAAAGTGATCCAGGCGCTTTGAAATAATCAAAACGTTTGAATCACAATATATAAGTTTTATTTTATTTTATTTTTTTAACTCGGGTTAAGTCAATTAAATGTTGTTTTTAGGGTTCCGGAATTGAACTATAATATTTAAGTTAAAAAAAATTAAAAAAAAATTAGGTACTCACCCGATGTACGATATTTAGGATTTATTTTTTTTAAAAAAAAAACAAAAAGGAAAAAGTGACGAGGAAGGCACTCGAGGCGCCTCCTAGCACCTCAACTACATACGCAGAGGTATACAAAATAACAAGGCTATATATATTCTTACATGGGCGACGGTGGATGACCCTCACAAGGTCCAAGCGCTTGGATTTTTTCGGGCGCCTGAATTTTTTTTTTGTTGTTTATTTTTTTAAGCTCTCAATTGTGTCAATAAAATTTTATTTTTAGGATTTAGAGATTTGGTTATAGTATTAAGCACACAAAAAAAATTTAATCGAAAAGAATTTTTAGATGTGCACGAGGTGTGTGGGATAAAATGTGTAAGATATCAAAATTATATATG
>JBBUKS010000060.1:1413803-1436861 GCA_038050645.1 Hedychium gardnerianum | reverse complement strand
CTTCACGCCTAATTATTGAATTTAATTCATTTTGTATTCTATGATTTAATTCATTCATTTATTGTTATATATTTTATTTTTAAAATTTAATACTTAACTTGTCAAGTCGCGACATTTCGCAAATAAAAATGATATCAATAGATAATTTAGATCGAAAGCTTTCTAAATATATGATTAATTTTAATTTTTCGACAATAAATAATAATGAATCAGTCGGTCAAAGTGACGATAAGATATAATATTATTTAAAAAAAAAATCTTGAGGGGCGATCACACCTTAATCCCCACTTGGCTATGCCCTGCCTATTGAAATTTAAATTTTGATCATCTTATTTATTCCCCTAAATACTTTATCACGGCACCCCAATGAACCAGATAGATTGAGGCTGTGCAAAAGCAGAGACTACGAGCACACAGTAGCTCTTGCAAAGTTACACAAGAAATGCTCTTGAGTCCCGATGAAAGCCAAATACGGCGCAAAACTAGCGGCCCGCGGCCAATTTAGAAAACACTGGAAGGAGTCTTCTACAAATAAATTGAACTCTCAATACTAGCATCTCCCTTCTCTAGACGAGTCTCCCCTTCGGTTTATGTACTGCTGACGGCTCCTTGCCTGTAGTGCCAAATCCATCTTCACTGGCTATCTAATTTCTTGATGTGTTATTGTTAAACATAGAAGTGTCAATAAACTTACCCGGCATATATTTTGCGACAGAAGGGAGCCATTTCTCTCCCCTAGCCTTCTTCAATGCTGAAACTCTCTCTTCCTCTTTCTTGGCTGCTGCCTTAGCTGCACCTTCTTTAGCTTCAGCTCTGGCCAAGGATCGCCTGCATGCTTCTGTTGCAGCAGTCATGATATCAGTGCCATCAACGACCACAGATCGAACTTTCCTTTTGAACTGCAAAAGGTATTTTTCATGCATCCTATCAAGGTGTTGGGGAACAAGTATGAGAAAATTCAGCAGATGGGTATGGATACATCATAAAACCTTCTTTGATTTCTCATTCAGTTCTTCTCCTGGCAGGATTCTTGGTTTCTTGGTTGGCAATATATATATATCTGGGCAAGAAGTTTCAAACTTGGAATACACTATTTGAGTAGTTTTTCTTTGAAAATACATGTAAATCAGTCATGAAAATGCATACCAACAGGATCCACTATTATGCCAGGAGCTGATTTGCTGAATAGGCGAATACCAGCTACGTTAGATTGTGAAATTTCATCATCAGAGAAGCCAGAGCTTTTGACCATCTCAAGGTTCTTATCCAATAGGTCATCCAGAAGTTTTTGGGCCTGCGAATAATTGTACAACTCTTACACCAAGGTAAATGGCATACAAGAAACTGTAATCATGATAGGAAGGACATGAATTGGCTTAGAATTTTAAACTTAGGAGTTGGAATTCTAAAAGAAATTAGGTAGCTTTCCCAAATGGTGCACCTACTTTTGAGTTTAAACAGTGTCCCTTCGCTTTCTACAAACACATAATACATAGTTTCAGAAATTTTAATGCTTTCTTCCTTGTCCAATTATTTTGATGGCCAAACGAGCTCATTTTGGAGAGAGAAAAAAATACTGATGGATATAAAAGTTAGAGAATTATCCAGAACTGTTTGGTATCAAGGAGTTTTGAATCCAATAAACTTTTAACAGAGGGTGAACTCACTACCAACTAAAATTAATTACTAATGCATAAAGTTCTAGCATAATGCTATTATGATTCATTCAGCATATATTAATGCAAGCAACTTTGCTAGTTAGAATAACTATGAATCAGTTTCAAAAGAGCAAAAGGCATCCAGGTAGGAGTTAGCGAATGCAACTGATTAACTACTAAATTAATCTAATTAATCTACATTCTATCTTGAAAAGGACTTTAATAAACTTTGGGATTAAATATTAAGTTAATCTCGTTAATCCCGTTTCATTTCCGCATTTTAACAAACAAGAAATGTGCGACAGGGAACACTAAAACCTCCCCGGAACTATTAGAATCACCTTTATCTGGTAAAGCTTCAGCTTAGGGGCTTTGGATAGCATCCTTCGGTCGTGGTGCTTATCGTCCTCGTCGGAAGAGGAACCCGGCTCGGAATTGCTGGGCTTCCGGCGACCATTCGAGGCCGGTACGCCGAAGCTAACTGCGGCAACGGAGTCGATGGCTGCCTTCCAGTCAGCGTCTCCGTCCTCTTCGCTGCTACTGCTGCTGCCACCGCCGACAGCCAGATCGGCGTCGCCCATTTGGACGGTTCTCTTCTCCGTGCCGTGCGGCCGCTGCGTCTGCGCTTGCTTTTGGCAATTTCTCAATCCTGCACTAAAATTCGCACCACACCCGAACTCGACTCGACTCGAGTCCGATCTCATATCAAAACCTCGAACTTCAGTTCAAAATTGAACAATTCTAATTCAAATTGTTTATTCTTTTAATAATTGAAAACATATATTAATTTTAAGATAAAAATTTGATTAAACTAAGGTTGAAATCAAGAGATGTGGTTGCCTCATCGGTTGGATAAGTTCCATCGTTTAATTAATTAATCATCGACTTGGATTGAGTCCACTAAGCAATGCCAACTAAGATTATGGAGGCCACTTTTTCTTATATAATGCTTGTCTTCGTGGAAACCAACTTGATAGTTAGTGGCTCTTTTGATATGAAAAAACCACGCACATGTATATATATACAAGAAATAATTAATCAGATCGAATAATATCGAATCTAAAATAATTAATTTAATTCTATAAAAAAAATTTATCGATTATCAAAATAAATTAAAAAATATTAATGAAAACTCATTTAAATGATCAATATTTTTAAATCTATTTTTTATTAGAGAAATTTTTTTTATAATATATCGCAGTTGAAATTTGAATATTAAATATCTTAATTATTATAGTAAATTGGGGTGCGATTTAGGAAATTCGGAGGGGGCAAAATGTTTATCGTTTAAATATTGGGATTCGAACGAGAAATAGTCAAATTAAGGGCCAAGATGAAAATTTCCGTAATGGGACTTTCATCAAGGCAGGAGGCACCGAGGGTTGAAAGTGCGATTTTGGAAAGTTATCGCCGTCACCAGGACGCATCTCCGGCGAGATTCACCGCCTCCGCTCTCCCCACGGAGTCTTCAGGCTTCGCTCTCCTTATATACCCCCTCTTCCTCTCCCTCTTCCAATGCGACTCGTTTCTTAGTCTCCTCCAAGAGCTCGAGATTGTGAAGAAGAAGAGAGATGTTCGCGTCCGCACCGCTTCAGCCCCCAACGACGATCTTAGGGTTTCGTCGTGCCGTGGCCTCATTGGAGAAGCGGATTGGGCGGAGCTGTGTAATCATTCCCGGGTTAGCTAGATTGAGACATCCGTCGCCTCGGCTCGAGGCGGTTTCCCGCAGAGAGGAACAGTGCTGTGATTCCACTGGAACGGGTAATAATAATTTGCTGAGTCTTTGTTTAGCCTCTGATGGGATCTACCGCAGCCATGGATGGAAGTGGGATCCAAATTCTATAGTGGGCATCTTGCAATTGCGTTGCATTGCTAATGACAAAGAAAAACCCTTTTTTCTTGTTGTTGTTTAAATTTTTTATTGCGCTCTTCTATTATTCCTCGAGTGTGATAAACTGGCTGACTTGTGGCATTGGTCATGCTTCTAAAACATGTCTCAGTGACACTGGTGGCCTTGTTGTTATCTGATTCAAATTACATATTGGACGTCTGTGGTTAAATAGTTTGGCTAGATTTTACCGAATTCATTTCTGCCAAAAAAGAGATAGATGTGAAGTGTTGTGTTTTTTTTTTTTTGTTCTTTTTTTCTTGTTGGCATTTTTTTTTTCTTTTGACGACTATATTGCCGAATATTCATTTACTTTCAATAAATATATATATATTGGAGGAAAATGGCATCATAGGTTACTTGTGAATATTGAATCTGCAGAGTAGAGAATTATTGTCATGCCACTATTACTTGAGTTTGAGATTTTCAATTCTTTGGTGCATAAATCGTTTTTTTTTCATGTAATCCACTACTTTTAAATGTTTAATTGTAAAGTGAATTTTCAATATTGAAACTCATTTATTCTTCAACTAATAATATTATAATACCATGCAGCTATGCTGTGAACTTGTTTTAAGATTGATTGTTATCATATACATGAAACTTTGCAGGAGCATCCCCCGATGTATTATCTACTGTTGGAAAATCAACAAACATCTTATGGCATGAATGTCCAGTTGGAAAACTTGACAGGCAAAAGTTACTGGGGCAAAAAGGATGTGTTGTGTGGATCACAGGCCTCAGTGGATCAGGTTTATTCTTGATGATCCTAGTAAATTTCTCCCCTTGGATATCTTTTAGAAATGACCACCCATTACCTTTATTACACCTCGTCTAGTTAGCAATGTAGTATATTCTCATTGGCAATTCTGGATCCAATTTTCTAGTTATTATGTTTTTTTTTTCAAATGATACATTCTTCACATGCTCTACTGTTTGATCCAGGTAGTACTTAAATATATTATTGAATCACTCACATGTGAAATTGCTGAACATCATCATTTAAAATGAGTAAATAGCTAAAAGAATGAACTTGATATGAATGATTGTGTAAGACATTTTCTTTATATATATGAACCAGTTGGTTTCCTTAATCTATCATAAATTTAACTTCCACCATCCATCATTCAATTTTCTTTAATTTCTCATAGTCTAGTAGTCCTGTGGTTAGTGCATGGAATCAATATCACCTTAATTCTTCTAGATACTCGCTCTTATGGTAAATTGTTGCTCAGATAGTCTTACTACAACAAGGATTTAAATAGGATGTGAAAAAAATGATATTTGCAATTGAACAATACTAATAGAAAAACTGAGGGGGTAGTTAAGATGGATGAGCAAGTTTCTATTAGTTAATGTTAAATATCTTTGACATCTTATTAATGAGAAGGAGAGATTGATTAAGGTGTAGAGGAAAACTAAAGCAATCATAGTTAATGTAAATAAAATGGATTGCAGTGTCATAATATTACTAGTTGTAGTTGATAGTTCAATGGAGGAGATGAGATCTAGGTAGCTAAGCCAACATAGTTGGGAATGGTACAAAATTGGATTGCTTATGTTCATGTTGATGTTGTTCTGAGAGATTTATTTACATTATTTACAGAATAAAGTTTGGGCAATCAAAATGAAGAGAGCCTTCTTAATTTTGTCTGCCAAGAGCAGTGCTGAAGAATCAAGGACATATAAGATGGATATATATGATTACTTACAAAGGTTGAATGCAAAATGTGATTATTAGTTTGCATTTTTGTTATCCTATTGAATAAGTCAGAGAAAGGTGTAAGGAGAGTCTTGATATTCAGCTTTGCCTGTTTGTTTACCACCTTTCATTTGCTTGATATTTTAGTTGCTCAGTTGTTTTTCATATAGGCATTTTTTTACCAAATTTCCAATCACTTGATGCATCTTATTGTGATGCACAAAAAAATAAGGCTTTTGGTACTTTCTGTTTTGTCAATGGCAAGCATGTACTTTCATAGTGATCTTTTCTTCCTTCAGTGCATGAATATTATGTTGTGAAAGCCTGCTTTTACAAATAGCTTGCAAACATGGTTCTTTGATTAAAAGGGTTTTTGTATCCCCAGAGCTTTTATTGCCACAAGCTTAGGAAACACTTCCACATGCACTTCAAGACTCCACTACAATGCCCAAGCTTTTGCTTATCTGCCAGGAAAGATTGAATTATCTACCAATTTTAAGCCAAGGACATCCATAAAACAATTTAACAATTACTTCTTAGATACCTATACTGGAAAAAGGAAATAAACAAGGCAGGATATATTTACTGCAAGTGCTAGAATCCAATATTTTTTTAGCTTCACAGATCTCTGTCTGCCAATCTTAAATTCTGATTTAATTTTTCACAATTTTATTACCATCAAAATTATTATGAACTGTGTAACAATTTTTAGGTAAAAGCACTCTTGCTTGTTCTCTGAGCCGAGATCTGCACCATAAAGGGTATCTGACATACATCCTTGATGGTGACAATATTAGACATGGCCTGAATGGAGATCTCAGTTTTAATGCGGAAGATCGTACTGAAAACATACGGAGAGTTGGTAAGAAATTTTTATGCTTCTTCATTTCTATTTTACAATACTAGTTTTTCAATTCTATCCATCAACAATATTAGCTTTTGGCCTGGTTGCTTCCAGATTTGGAACAAGTATGTCATGATTCTAATGTTCTCATAGTTTTTATCTTGCTTGGTCACTCTAGCGTATCCTTTCTAAAATATAATTTTACAGGAGAAGTGGCAAAATTGTTCGCGGATGCTGGTGTCATTTGTATTGCTAGTTTAATTTCTCCATACATAAAGGAAAGAGATGCCTGCCGTGCGATTATGCCAGATTCATCATTTATTGAGGTAATTTTTTGTTAATTTAATCCTTAACCTCATGAATTAAATGTCTAGATAAGTGGTTGACAAAATATAAATTATTTATGTTTCTTAAAATTCAACCAGAGATGTTTGTGGCAAAAGAATTTCTTTCTGTGACCCATGAATAATGGAATTACTATTTGAATCTTCTAACAACATCAATGTTATTAAGGTATTTCTTAATATTCCTCTGGAGGTTTGTGAAGCGAGAGATCCAAAAGGATTGTACAGGCTTGCACGAGCAGGAAAGATTAAAGGTACATTGAAATTGGTTCATGTTATGTGAGTCATATTGCTTAAGCAGAACAAGTAAAGAATGTGTTTTACACGTCTACTTTACATTCTCTGATACAAAGAATCTTGCCTGTGATGCAGGTTTTACTGGGATTGATGATCCATATGAACCACCGCTGAATTGTGAGGTAAGCATTTCTACAACTAGTCCAAGGTATCTTTTGCTGTAAGCCTCAATCTAACCTGTGTTCATTGCAATATATTCAGTAGATATTTGCATAATAATAGCCAACAATAAGTATAGAGTTTTTCAAACACCCAGAATCCTAATTTGATCTTGAGATTTTCTCTGAAGAAAATGATTTCGAAGAGCCTTATTACTTTATGAAACCTTGTTAAGCAATTAGTTGAAATTTTCTGATGACTTGCACGCATATCTTCTTTCATCAATATTTAGTAGACTAAGAATGTTAATAATTTTAGAAACATTTTTTTTTTGTTTTCATAGGTAGTTTTCCACTTCAGACTGGATAATTTGTATCATCTTCTTTAACTACATACACTGATTACATGCATCTTTGTTCAATGATGTCATCTTAAACCAGTTTTCCTAATTCAACTCTTTTTAATGCTAAATTTAGTTCATACATATTTATTTATTTTGACTTTGATTTTATGATTTAGTTTGTATCCCTTCCCTTATCATCCTCCAGATGTTAGTTCTTCAAACTCCTATCCTCTATACATCCAATTCGGATTTGGTGCAAAGGTAAATGATGAAGGCAAAATTCGATCCAAACCACACTAAGATTTGATTATCATCATTTGTTAAAGCTTAGTAAAATAATTGCCATCAATGGCATGCTATTGCAGACAGTGATACTAGTGAGTCAAAACCAACCTGGTTAACTCATTGACTTTATCAGCTTTGGGCATAATTTTCTCTGGCAAACATATGGGTCTCTACTGTAATTCTTGTTATTCCACTTTATATTGGCTCACATTTGCTTCCTACTGTATGTGGCTTTCTCAGATAACAATAGAACTGGAAGATGGAAAATGTCCTACCCCAAAAGCTATGGCTGAGGAAGTTGCATCCTTCCTTGAAAAAAATGGGTTTCTCCAGGGTTAATAACTTAATATGATAAGCTATGGTCTACATCTCGTGGACCAAGGAATGCTCATCTTTAATCATCCTGCAAGCATGGAATCCCATTAATCAGGATTGTAATAAGTCATGCCAACTTTCTTCGGATGTAATACAAGAACAAGCAGAATTCGTGTGAGCTCATTGAGAAGATTCATTCATTGTTTGCTCTTCTTTTTGGGTCGAAATAATGGGAAGACGGTTTCTCAGCATGTGGTTGTCGTCATCCACATTGGTGTGAAAAAAGGCCTTTGTATTGAAAATGAACAGTTGGTTTGTACTGCGCCATAGAGGTTATGTCATGTTTTCCCCTATTGTGAAGTTATTTATGGTAGCAAATTTTGAACCTTCTTTCCACCTGTTTGTTGTTCGGCCATAAGGCTGTCACGGATTCAGTGGAGAAAATCTACATCATCTTATGATCATTCATCTCTTGCTTTTGAATAAATCGTATCAATTCTCAATTTTACGAAATTTTTAACGAGCTCAAAGTTTAAGTAGAAAGGCTTAATTTTAACACTTACCAAGAGTCCTTGCTTTTCGTGGTAACAATAAATAGACTCATACTTTTCCCATTTCTTCGTCGCATTTAGCTTTCTCATTCGATCTCATGTTAATTAATTATTTGTACCAAATTAAGCCTGAGTTGGGTCTGAAATGAATTAGATTCGGTAAGATCCAAAGGGGGAAAAAAAACTATTCATTTATTTGGGTGAATAAATCAAGAGGGCAAACATATATAAAGAACCGCAATAAATAATATGAATCCATTCATTTAGTTCGTGTTTAAAAATATATACCTCCCCTTCTCTTGCTTCTCGAGTGCAACCCATGATCATCTCAATTGCAATCCAGTGAATTCGTTGCCTTGATCAGAGTTGATCTCGTTGCATTGCTTCTCTTCCTTTCTGAGTTCTACGCGGATCTGTTCATTTACAACCTAATAACTTCGTTGCCCAAAGCAATGATGTCTAGTTGTCATCAACTATCTCACGCCATCAATAAGACACGGATCAGTTCAACCCGATCATTTATTAAGAGAGCAGTTTTTTTTAGTTGATATAAGTTATCTGACTTTTCAAATTGATTAATCGATATTGATTTAACTTAATAAAAATATTTCATCAATTATCAAAATAAATCAAAAAATATTCATATTCTATCCACTCATGATTTAAACCCGTTATTCACCGAAGAATTTTTTTTTTTATAATAAACTGCAACTGAATCTAGACCCGAGATGCTTAAAATCCACATTAAAAATCTAATCACTACATCGTAACCCATAGGCAAGAGAGCAATTTCCTCTATAGGGAGATGGACTGTGAGTGATATAATCTCCACGCATGACAACTAAGGCAGCGACAGTAGCAAGGACGAAATATGCACAGTGAAAGAGGAGGGAATGTTGTTCGCATGAAAGAAAAGACAACTATAGGAGAAAACACGAATCCTTCCTGAACCCTTAGTAAAAGATTAGAGTTTACTAGTCATTTTTGTCAAAATGATCATAATTTTCATTAACTAGTAAAAGATTTTCCCCACGCTGCAATTATTCATAAATAGCTATTTCAACTTTAACCTAGCTCCCATCTAATAATTAATTAAGAAATTGATTATGAAAGCAGAAATCCGAGTGAAAAGGTGAATGAATGTGTGAAGACAGAGTATAAAGAACTTCCAATTCAGTACTCGCCATTGAATGCACAATTATGAAAGAGCATCAAAGCTTACCAAACCCCTTTATCTTTGTGAACCAAAGTGATCACTGATTAAGTGCTTTGTAATCAAGAAACCAACTAATCTTAATAGATGTGTGTGTGTGCCAACTATGCTGAATCCAAGATATCCAATGAAGCACTTATTGCTACATGATACTGTTAGCTGCCTAGCATTCATTACTGCCCTATTCAATGCACAGAGACTCAAAAGATAATTTGGTAGCAAGTGGGCAACTACATTTGCCAAGGGAGGACAAATGACAGAGCAGAGGCAGAACACTTTCTGGGCAAGTTTTACCTTGATTCTTAGAGAAGATGAGAGAATTGAGAGCTGATTGTCTTATGGATGTTAGATCGAACAACAATTACAACAGTAGACAAGCGAATAGAGAAAATAGATTTCTAATGGGAAAGAGACCTCATAGATCTGCATAACAAGAACTCCCTCTTTCATATCATCGTTTCTTTAGTCAGTTTACTTGAATTTGTGAATCTGAAGTAAGAAGAAATACCCATTAGTTCTTTTTACAGTATATTTGACATATTTAATTTTCTATTTATTTCACAACTCGATGAAGAAATTTAGGGATCCAGTTCAATATTTATCGAGCAAGAAACCATAAATCTATAGTTTCAACTTTGTAATGAGTTGTTAGTCTACGGTTAGAGTTTCATCAGCTTGAGTAACTAGTTATCGACAGTCATTTAAAAGAGCTATATAATACATAGACAAGACAGGATTCGTGTTGGAAGCTTGGAAGCCTAATAATTTTCCAATTTCTGTTACCACCAACAAAAGCATATTTTACCAAGTATACTACTCCCAATTGACGGAAGCCACATGTCTCGTCTTTCCATAAGAAAGACAACAAAATTACCCACTTTACAGAAGTCAAAGCCCGTGATCCAAGGTACCACCTATTTCTACATGGTCTGAAGTCAACTTCTGCTAAGTAATTCCTGAAACCCTATTTAATCATCATTAATGTTACTCATCAAGATTCTGAAAGAATACAGCTCATAAAGTAAAGAAGGATTTAAGGTTTTCAAGCTATTTATAGTGTGGAAATCCATAAATCATAGCACAAGGAACTACAAAATGAACCAGTATATATATGTTATATTTAATATCACAAGGCTTCAAGCTTTTAGTGTTGTTCAAAATGAATCCAAGTTCCTTGTTCATGCATCTTACTTCATGTCTGACCTACTTAGTAGCCATGCTTTTTGTTGTTTTCCTTCAATTAGTACTTTTTTTTTTGCCTTAAAGAAAGAATTTAGAGATTAAATTACTATAAAAATAAACATACAGTTTAAATATTGTGATAGTCGTTAATCTATTATTAGAGTTTCATTAGTTTGTGCCCAATCACAGGTATTGTGTCTTTCGGTTATGTTGAAGCATAAGTGCTGAGGATCTATGTAAATAGAACATTTTTTTCTAATTACTAATCATTTTGATAGAAGATCTGCATGTTTGGATGGACGATAGGGCATGTTGAAGTACAGTGTGCTTCACAGTCAAGAGTTTTGTTGAGTGTATGCTATGATACTTAGACTCTATCTATCTGCCCATACCCGTGTTGGATAGCAACACTCCTAGTGTGCATCAAAAAGTTAAGAAATAGATACACTTGATCCAATACACCTGTGTCGGATACTCATACTACCTGAGTAACATATAGTGTATGTGCAATGTGTCCCATTTTGTAGTTATAAGAGAAAGAGTGTTGAGATCCTTTTAGGACTCATCGAAAAGTGCATCCTACTCCCAAATGGATAGTCATTCTGTGGTGAAATGAAATTTGCTCTCAAGTTATTGTCTGTTGGTATTAATTAAACCATCACATAACTATCTTAGATTTTGTAGGAAGCCAAATGTCATCACATTCCATAAACTAAACCATCTTTTGCTAAGTAAGCTCGAACTAACTCTTTCCACAAGAAACTCGTGTTTGCACTTTATCTATCCCCACAAGAACTGAACCCAACTTTTGCAAGGTATCCTGAAACACTAATTTAAACATCTTTAATGCAACCAGCCACAGCCAGGGACCAAATTATAAACATCCTAATCAGCAAGATTGAAGGGTACTACCATAACATAATGAATTTAGGGCATAAAAGACAATAAAAAATAACTGTTGTTTAGGGATCAGGAATCAAGATACCACCTGCCTCACTTAATTCCTCCTGGCCCCGCACTCAATTCAGTGGCGTGCAGTCCTCTCTCACCACAATGCCAACCAGGAAATGAAGCAGCATTAAGCAGCGGTGCCGCTACGAGGGGCATTAAAAAAAACAGCAGGATCCTCCAGTTCGTATCCCCTTTCTTCCACTCTTTTTTCTCGCAGACATTTCGTCGAACAGGTAGCGGGCGAATGGCCCCGCGCCTCCCGCTGCCGCCCATTCCGCCCCTCGCGGTGCCGCGGGAGGTCCGGCGGGCGGTGCGGCTGACGCTCCTGACGGCCCTCACGACGCTGTTCGGCTACGGTCTCTTCCTCGTCTTCGGCTTCCTCAGGGATCTCTTTCGCCGGCTCCTGCTCGATCGCGCAGAGCCCGACGAGCTCATGGTTTCGCCTTCCTCCTTTCTTCTCTTGCCCCTCTTCTGCCGTTGCCTGCGTTCCAGAACTTAACCGGTCCACATTTTTGATCCGTCGTAGGGCTACGCTCCGATTTGTCCGGCGTTCGAGGATTTCTACACCCGCCGAATATATCGCCGCATCCAGGTCCATGTGCATCCTCTAACGGGTCCGATTAGGAGTCCGCACCCGAATAAATATATTTTAATTAGTCTAATACATCCATTGGCATCTTGAATTTTTAATTTCAATACAAGTTTTCGATCTAATTATTGGACTTTTAAAAAAGTCCAATAATAATAAAAATTCTCAAAAGTGACATGGCAGGACTGCTTCGGGCGACCAATTGCGAGTGCACCAGATGCTTGGATCGATGTGGTGGAGCGCCGTTCAAATGACAATAACAAAACGCTCCAGTATGTTTCTTAATTCACACTATTCTTTCTAAATATTATATTTTTATGAAATAAAAAAAATATATATATAATTTTATTATCTTATAAATCATATATGTATAATGATATATATTTATTGAGATGATCATCTATATATCATTATTGATCAAAATATGTGTGATGATGAGAATTATGTCACTTCAGTAAATACACATAATTGTATAAAATATGATATATAGATTATCGAAATTATATATATATATATATATATATAATCTTAATTATTACGACTGAATTTTAATATCTTGAAGTTAAATTATATCATCTATTATCTCAATTCACATTAATATGTTGTGTCTTTGGTGATGCAGCCGGACCTCCAACACATCCAGATGCCTCAACTTGGGATCATACAATTACCTTGGCTTTGCAGCTGGAGATGAATTCTGCACTCCTCGCGTTCTTTACTCCCTCAAGAAATACGCGCCTAGTTCTTGCAGTGCTCGAGCTGATGGAGGTGCGATTTTTTCTTTGTTTATAGAAAAACAAAGACAAAAGAGAGTTTATTACGCAATCAGATCATTGCAACTCTGTTTATTATGTGGATTTGATTGCCAAATATATCAGGGACGACTCAGTTGCACATTGAGCTCGAAGAATTAATTGCAAGATTCGTGGGTAAACCAGCAGCCATCACTTTTGCCATGGGATACGTTACCAACTCTTTCATAATTCCCACTCTAATTGGAGAGGTCTGTGCCTTTAAATTTTTTTCTGGTCGATGCAACTTATTGTTTACCTTTTTTATATTCAATCTGTTTTGGTGGTTTTAGGGAGGTTTGATCATCAGTGACTCATTCAACCACAATTCGATTGTCAATGGTGCTCGAGCATCTGGAGCTACAGTACAGGTCTTCCAGCACAACAGTGAGCATGAGATGTTTGCTGAAATGCTTGTTAGATTATATTCTACTTCATGAGAATTATTTTTGTGAAAAAAATATTAATTACTAGGCCCATCACACTTGGAAGCGGTGCTGAGGGAGCAGGTTGTGAAGGGCCAACCTGGCACTGGTTACAAGCCATGGAGGAAGATCATGGTCATTGTTGAGGGGATTTACAGCATGGAAGGGGAGTTCTGCAAGCTCCCTGAGATAGTGGCCATCTGCAAAAAGTACAAGGTTGAGGAATTTTTTGGTAATTTATCCAAAAATGTTTTTGGTTTACAAAATTTTTTCAGGAGCCAATCCATCTATTATACTCTTCGCTGTTAACTGTTTACTGTGTATTAGTGCATTGCTGATACTCGCTTGTGTGTCTAATTGTATAATGCGAGAACTAGGTAATTCGTAAAAAAATCTATAAGATTTACCAAGTAAGTTGCATTTTTCTCAATAAAAAAATATATTAGAACAAAGGAAAAGTGAAAGTGAAAGTGAAAGTGAAAGTGAAAATTTAAGTGTTTTCAAACTGAGATGCTAATTTGTGATTCAGGCATACATATACTTGGATGAGGCTCATAGCATTGGGGCAGTTGGTAAATCGGGCAGAGGTGTCTGTGAATTGCTTGGGGTGGATCCTGCTGATGTTGATATCATGATGGGGACTTTTACCAAGTCATTTGGATCTTGTGGAGGATATATTGCAGCTTCAGAGGTTGATCTAAATTCAACTGCATTTTTTATAGACCCTTTTATTTTTTTTTCCCTTTTATTATGGAACATAACTTCATAGGACATACAGCCTGAAGACTGATAGAGCATTATTAACATTCTCCAATTTTCTTTACAACTAATTACCAATATATGTTTATACTCATACCAATTAAATCTTGTACTTTGCTAGGAAATCATCCAATACCTGAAATATGCCTGTCCTGCACATATCTATGCAACTTCAATGTCGCCAGCTGCTGTTCAACAAGTGATATCTGCAATCAAGGTTGTCCTAGGAGAAGACAGATCAAATAGAGGTAAGCATACCATTGGCACCTTTAATCCTACAAATATGATCATGAATTCTACTTGAACTTTATTTGTTTGCTTAATCCAGGAGCGAAAAAACTTGCAAAAATTCGAGAGAACAGCAACTTTTTCAGATCAGAATTGAAGAAAATGGGGTTTGTGGTTCTTGGTGACAATGACTCCCCAGTTATGGCCATAATGCTATATAATTTGGCTAAGCTCCCTGCATTTTCACGGGCATGTTTGAGGCAAAATGTAAGTGATGTTGAGCTTGTGTTTGGTTGCTAGAGCTTTGCAAATGGTGAAAGGATTGAACAGTTGATGATTCAATTACATAAACTTCAGATATTAAGGAAGGACTGATCTTAACTTGTCTGTTTACGAATGTCAATGTCAATAGGTTGCTGTTGTTATCACTGCATATCCAGCAACTCCAGTACTACTTGCCAGGGCAAGAATCTGCATATCTGCTTCCCATAGCAAAGAAGACTTGATAACAGGCTTGAAGGTACTTTTCATTTCCTAAGAGGTATTTGATTCATAGGATGATAGATTCTCGAGAGATTTTACACAAGGTAAATGAGACATTTTGATCACACAGTAAACTATAGAAAATTGAGACTGACATTTTGGTTCAACAAATGCATTCATTTGACAGAAATATCTTTCAATTTCCAATTTTATCACTCGTCAATGATTAATATCATATCATACCAGTATAATTTTAGTATAATATAACATAATGTATTATTGTCTAACTGATTATAATAATACATAAAACAGTAGATTTTATTTCATCATATGTTACTAATATAATGAAATATATGTTGTATTCAATATAATAGGAAACAGATGATATCATTGCCAATCAAAGTCCGAAGTTTGAGGGAATGTTAAAAGTGATCAATTTTGGTGGAATCGCGCTCCATATTGTATGAGGATGTGATTCTCATGGTCCCCACGGGATGAGCTGATGGCTAGTACATGAGGTATTGCCACCATGAGATCTGGGAGTCAAATCCTGACTAGTAGTCAGGTTCCTGTCCTCCCTTATGCACTAATCACTGTTCAGGCTAGTTGCTACCGTGATTTACCTCCTCTGTGTTGATCTTGGGACGGACTGGCGGGAGCACTGGGGGCGAGCGTTTTGCTTTTTGCCATCATGAGAATGTAATTCTCATGGACGTATAAGATGCCTTAGAATGTTAGAATAAAAACCCTGACCAAACATAGAAGTCTGACATCACTAGAAAGCATTCATAAGGATGTTTGTATATTTCATGACCCAAATAAATGTCCCTACAGTTTCAAGTTTCTACCATGGCACAATCTAAGAAAATAGGATAAAATATTTCTTTGAAAAAAGAAAAAACCAATCTCTTAGTGTGTGAACTAGAGTTGAGGTTGATATGGCATTTTCAGGTCATTGGTGAAGTTGGTGGGCTTGTAGGGGCGAAGTGCCTACCTGCCGAGCCAGAGAAGGCCAAGAAGCTGGACTGAGGAGAAGATCTAAGAGGATACAACTATACAATCACCAGAAATGCCGCAAGAAAAATCTTTAACTTTTGCGCATTGGCAATTTGTTTGATTCGTTGAACCCTTTTCTACTTCAGAACTGTATTTTGTTCCTCGTTTTATATGATTCATGTGTACAGTTTATGTGAATAAACATTCCATTGATTCCTAGAAGTAATTCAAGTGATTGAATAAGTTATTGCTCAAGAAAAAGGTGTGATAGGAGAAGAGTTGATTAGTTCGAGTGTATCTTTTTCGATGAGGCAAAATTATTATTTTTTTCTTTTTTCCTTCCAAATGTTTTTCTTTGTGTGCAAAGGTGGGGGAGTACTCCATCTTTGCTGTTCCTTCTCTCCATGTGGAGACCGATACTGGTAAGGTACTCAACTCCTTGTCTACTTCTGTTGTAGCTTCGAATTGTTACTCTTGGTCAGTGGCAAGTTTGGAGGAATTTTTCCTTAAATGTCCACCGTATGGTCCAAGATGTTGCCTTTCCTAGTAGGTTCTTGAAGCCCTAATGTGTGGTGATAAGAGATAAGAATGATTCATGTGTAAATATTTTCTCTGAGTTTGAACTACTAGAGATTCATCTGTGCTTTTTTAAATTTATTTAGTGGCTGGTTTATAGATACATGGATAAATAAAAAATATCATTGAAGCCTTATAAGCTTGAATTTTGGGGAAAATCAATAAAATTATTTTCTAAAGTGAAATTCAAAAATATTTTGCTAATGATACAATAAAGTTTCTATTGCTTTTAAAAAACGAATATGAATCCAATTAAATCGAACGCACATTCTGTTTCTTATTCATTAATTCGTTTCTTTGAACATAATTAAATCATACCAAAGCCCAATATTTGTGCCGGTTCGTCAGGCTTGCAATTAGCCCGGCCCACTCATCCGAACCCTAAGAATCGAAAGGCCAGTAAGCGCCCCTTTCCGCACGTAGTCGCGAACAGCGGGAGGAGCGGTGAGAGAAAGAGAGAGAGAATGGCGAGCACGACGGTGGTCTCTTCGCCGAATCCCGAGGGCGAACCGGACGCCGAGGAGCCGATCAAGAACACTGAACCTTTCGGTGCTACGTCCGGCCCCGTCGTTTGCGTCGTGAGGTTCGCTGGAGACTCGCTCGCTGGAGGTTTCATGGGATCCATCTTCGGTTATGGTAGGGTTTCCCTGTTACCTCTTATTCCGTCTATGGATGTTTATTTTTTAATGATCTTTACGATGAGCTTGAAATCTCGATGGATCGTTGACTGTTGTGCTCGGTTCCTTGTTCCTTCTGCCTTATTGATTTGAAACGGAAGATTTGTTTTAATGATATATCTTTTAAAAAATAAGAAATTATTCACGCGCATTTCCCAAAGTGGCTCGATAAAGGATGCTTGTTGTTCGCGTATAATTTCTGAAAGGTTCAACAAGTAGTGAGCATTGTTTGTGGATATTGTTTGGTTGCAGTAGAAGAGAGTGTGGCTGCTTGAAATGCACCGGGTGTATTAGTTGGAATAGTTGGCTTGGCTATCTGGTGCCTTCCCGCCCTCCATTTCTGTTAGGCGTTTTCACTAGTAGTGCATTAAAACTTAACGTTACATAATCTCCTAATTATGAAAAGACTGACTAATGATGCCATTCGAAATCTCTCAGTGCGTTTTCACTGGCAAGCTACCTTTTTCAGACTGAAAAATTTAACCATCACCGTTATATGTTAGCATATTTTATTCAATGCGTATGTACTGTTGCCTATTCCAAATTATATTACCTTGATAAACTGGAATATTTCCACTTCCCGTCTCCAGAGCTTTTATTCTAACTAATTCCTTCCATAGTCTTTTATCCTTTGAAATCTACCTGGTAGGAGTGACGGAGAAGGACTCCTTTTGCCTTCCCAAAGTTTTTTTTTTTCCCTGAGAAGTTATGCACAGGAGTAAATTTTTATTTAGACAATTGTGTATGTGAATACTTGACCATTCCATGAACGTGGACCTTGTTTTTCGTAGGTTGAACTAGGCTGCATCTTGTGGAATTTAATTTACGTAAGTTGATAATGATCCTTGCTTTTACTTTTCAATTATAAGAGCTAGGAACAGATAAACAAACTAGGTAGTTTTATTTTTTTGAGGAGGTGTTTGTTCTGATCATTAAGGAACAAGAATCAAAGACAGTAATAAAGAAAAAAGAAGAATAGGGAGAGAGAGAGAGAGAAGAATAGAAATATGAGTAAAGATGGAAAGAGAAAGATCTCTGATTAACTTGTTAGCTTTCCTTCATCGATGGAAAATTACACATAGTGATACAAAGTTTGTCAAATTGAGGTTTGTATCATGAATTTTTTAGTGAATCTTGAAATTTGAATTGTAAGGTCCAAATAAAAAATTCTTAATATGCTTATCTTGCACTCTGTTTACAGTTTATTTATCTAGACCTATTATAATAAATAATAATAATTGTAAAATAAATGATTTCTAACAACTTGGTCCATGATGAGCCAACTCTCTTACAACAAAATTTAAAAATCAAATTAAAATTATAAATGTCTATCATTTTTTGTTAATGTGGATCCTCAATGACGTCAAAGATGTGGAGCCTCTCAGAAATCATGCTTGTTCTCAAGCAGAATATTGGCAAAGCCTTGAAGATCTTTGAGGTGAAGATTGGTTTTGCCATCTTAGGCTTGAGTGTTATAGGCAATGATCAAATGTGTTGTGATAGGAAGATCAGGAGTTCAATTGAAAAAAAAGAGGAATAATTACTTTTGCTGAAGTTCTTTTTCTTGTAATACATCGTTTAAAAGAATCACAGTAATAGTACCTGTTCCAAATATTTTGATTTCTGTTAAACATCTATTTTTTTGCAGTTTCATAAGAAAATGTTTTTGGATACTTTTGCAGGCAAAGGTCTGGTGAGTAAAAAGGGTTTGGTTGGCTCTTTTGCTGATGCTGGTGCTTCTGCCAAGGTTATCTATGAATTACTGTCATTTCTTATAATTGATTTTATCTGCAGTTCTTTATTTTAATAGTTGGAAAATGTTTGCAGTATCCATGATGTTCATATCATACTGGTTACCCTCTTGTTTTACTATTTTATAACTTATTTCCAAATTTCTAGTTTGCCGAAGGGAAGTTAGCTTTAGAGCAGCTTGTCATGTCTGACCTTTTCTTATCTTTCTTGTTTTCTTTTTATTAGACTTTTGCAATTTTGTCCGGCGTGCATAGTTTGGTTAGTTGCTTATTGAAGAGATTGCGGGGAAAAGATGATGGTATCCTATCTTTTGCCTATTCAGACATTTGTCTCCATAAATCTACTTTGTCAAGTAGCTCAATAGTGTATCAATAATTGCTTTTTGCAGTCATCAATGCAGGTGTAGCTGGGTGTTGCACTGGCCTTGCCTTGAGCTTTCCAGGTATTTATACTTAGAGAGAATTTTTGTGCGAAGTATTTCTCAATTTTCATATTATGTCTTTTGAATTTTATAATAGATAGTGAAACCAATTTACTTCTTTAACTTGTTTCCATGAATTGGTATGGGTTTTTAGGCTTTGTGAGTTTTTCATCAATTCTATTGAATCCTGCATATATTGGTCGTTCAAATTTTATTTAAACTGACTGAATGCCTAATCTATTTGAGTACATCACCATCATTTCATTGTTGCTTGTTAGGTGCATAATGTATTGGATATATCACCGCCAATAAATTGTCAAGTCTTTATATAGGAAACAACTTTCAGAACTTGTGGAACACCTAAAATTTAGCATAAGCGGTACCTTAAAAATTAGGTTTGGAAGTGCATCCTTGATCTATATCTTATATTTTACATGTTTACGGTTAGGAATGACAATTTCCTCCGAACCGGATGTAAGATCCGATACCCGACTCGAATAGAGGAGGGTATGGAGGGATTTTTTGGACCCGATTAAATAATTGAATAATCGGATATGAGTATTCGGGTAATCGGGTATAGAGGCGGATCTAGTAAAATCCTACCTATACCCTACTAGATTACCTGATTAAATTATATATATATATATATATATATATTTTCAAAAATTCACGGGTATTTAATATGTTTTTATTGAATATAATTAAATTAGGAGTAAGTAATATATGATTTTTTGAATTATATATATATTATATGATGTTAATTCTAATATGCTTTTGTTGAATGATGATAGTTGGATGGAATGAAGAAAATTATTAGTATAGAGGATATTTGATACTCTAATGGGTATGAGTATGAGGATAGATATTCGATCCTCAATGGGTATGGGTAGGGATGAAAGTTGAAAACCCGATGGGTATGAGTATAAGGATGAAAGTTTGAAAACCCGATGGGGATGGGGATAGAGGATATAGAATCTGATCCAAATCCGACTCATTGCCATCCCTTTTTACTGTTGTTTCAATTAAAGAAATTGTTTAGTCTAAAAAGTTGATTTAACGTCATTTCCGCTAGCTGAATTGATATTCAAAGATATTGAACATTGTGGACCATGATAAACACATTCGAATATATTGAACATTGTGGACCATGATAAACATATCCATGGTACTATGCGCAAAGGAAATAGATCCTGGTGGAAGATGTAAAAGTGCAAATCGACTTGTAAAAAGGTTGGATGGGCTTCTTGCTATTGGAGATAAAAACACTTTTAAATTGGTAATTTGATGATTGACTACCAGATAAACAGATTTGTTTGTAGAGCTGGAAGACTTGGTTCGACATTCGATGTCTTGCTTTGCAGAACTTTGGATCTCAAATTGGAACTCAGCATATTTCATGTAAAAATACGTCTCTGTTACTAGACCTCATAGGCTCTGGTGGTAGCTCTAACTCTACCAACATTGTTAGTTAGACTAAGTTTGTCTAGTTAAATGTGCTAAACTCTTCACCTCCAGAACTCTTTCGTGAACAATCAAACTTCTCAGATGGATTTTGGTTACACAGCAACAGTTCTTACGCTGCACGCGTCTTTTTTTCTTTCTTTTGTCCCTGAAAAAGAAGTTTCCAACTGATTTGATGCTTTTATTGTAGGCGCACCACAGGCTTTGGTGCAGAGCTGTCTCACCTTTGGAGCATTCTCATTCATTATGGAAGGGCTTAACAAGCAGCATACTGCATTGGCACAATCTCTCTCTTCTGGTAACGTGGGTGAAAACACCATGAAGAATCCGATGAATGTTCTTCCTCCCTTCACTCTTCCTCTCCCACCCAATGTTATGGAGGGTTTTTCTACCTTCTGTAAGTCCTTGTCCAAGCCAGGCACCCACGGTACATGGTGAATAATGCGAAATGGGCAGAACATCCAATTTCCTGATTTACACTTTTTTTTTTCTGTTTTTGTGCTCATTAAGACTTCAAAGCATGTAAATGGAAATCAATGTTGAGCTGAGTCACAGAGAGGTGATTTAATCAACATTATATTGACTGATTCTGTTGCCAACTTTGCTGATACATGCATCTATACGGTGTGACCACGGACTCAAATTATTATTTTTTTTTGAAAATATAAAATATTCTTTATACGTACTTTATTTGAAAAATACGCTTTTCAAAATAATGAAAGTTATTCTTTCAAAAAAATATTAGTAGAACTAAATTTTTAAAACTGTTTTTTAAGAATATTTTTTATAAAAACAGATATGCCTTTAATATTCTTGCAAATAGTAATTATAGAATTGCTATGAGAACTTTCCTGATGAAATATTAAAATCGAGACAAATTTAATAAATTAAAGAGAAATTAATATCTTCATAGATGTAAAATGGAAAGATAATCAATCCTTGTGAAAAATGATCCATTCTTTTTCATAAAACATCCATTCAAAAAAAAATAAAATTAATCAGTAAATATCAGCCATGTAATTGACGGGCCGAAGTCGAAATAATAATCGGGGCAGATTATAAAGGCCCAGAAGTTCCCAAATTCTTCCATATAATCGCATCGTGTCATTTCTTCGGTTTAGGGTTTGCGCCGTGGACTTCGAGGACAGAGAGTTGTGAGGAGTCCGCGAAGATGGTATGCTATTCTCCCCCCTTTTGATTTCATGGATGTACATCCTCGGTTTCTATCGTTTACCTTTTTGATATTTCAGCCGTCACATAAGACGTTCAAGATTAAGCAGAAGCTAGCTAAGAAGATGCGCCAGAATCGCCCCATCCCCCACTGGATCCGCTTGAGGACTGACAACTCCATCAGGTTCCTCGTTTTCCGTCACTTCTCTTTATTTTGATTGTCTTAACTTCCAGTTCTTCATAATCTTCCCTTTTTTTTGTTTTTTTTACATCTGTAATAGGTATAACGCCAAGCGCAGGCACTGGCGTCGCACAAAACTAGGGTTTTGAAGACGGTTGACTTTCTTCGTTGCCGTACTTGTTGATCTAGACTATATTTCCGTTATGGTTGATGGGCTGTTGTTGTTCCGCAGTGGTCAATATATTCAATTTGTGGACTTCATCTATTGGAATGACCTTTAGAGCTTCTTTGGTGAATGTTTCGATAGTTACGAGCTCAATTTGTTATCCTATTTGGGCCCTGTTTGTTTCGCGTAAGGAAATATTTTTCAGGTTTTTTTATATCTATTTATTTCTTATACAAAAGATATGAGAGATAAAAATAATATTAAAAAAATTATATATAATTGCTGAATTTTGTATGCAGTTTTGCAAATTTTCTTTTATAAAAAAACTGAGTAGAACCGGTGTAGAAAGTTAAAAAAAAAATTGGAATCTTGGAGTTTATCCCAATTTTAATTCTTGGATCCGTGGTAACGGCTGCTGCCCTGAAGAAGTCATGGTGATGCAAGCCGCATGCTCAAGCCATGCAGACTGTGCTGGCTGTCCGAGCAGGTCTTATACGCCATCAAACCCTCGCCCCTACTGCTGAGGCCCTTGCCGAAGCCAGGTTTAAGAAAGTTACCGCTTTTGGTGGGCGACAATAATTCCTCTCCAAGCTTCTTGCTGGCCAATTGTCTCCTAAAGGTAGAGGCGGCGACGAAATTAGAAATAGAGTAGCACTACAAGCAGATGGGAGGCCAGTGTACAAGCGTCGGGCTATAATCAAGAGCGATTTG
>JBBUKS010000060.1:1370099-1413703 GCA_038050645.1 Hedychium gardnerianum | reverse complement strand
CTAGCGATCACTTCTCCCTTCGGGTGTGAGAGCATCGTAGTCATGTTATTGCTTGCTTATTGCTTGACTATATGCATATGATCTATAGATGAGTTGAGATTTCCTCTCCCAGATAGGAATTGTATACCCTGACTACCCACGAGGCTACCGTAGTAAAGTGTTTCTCATACAGCCCGTAGTTAGATAGCTATCTCCTGTTTGCTTACGTTGTTATATGTAGTAGGGCGGCTCCCATGCAGACAGGGATCTTGACATTTCGCACTGCCTACGTGGCTATATGTGGTAGAGCGGTTCTCATGCAGTACATAGCTGACGAGTTAGGTATCTTGGTCATCTTTATATCTTATGGTGGAGCATTGCTCCCACATAGGGTGATTTATTGTGATGGAGCATTGCTCCCATATATAGTGATTTATTGTGGTGGAGCATTGTTCCCACATATGGTGATTTATTATAGTGGAGCGTGACTCCCACATATGTTGATTGTATTCTGATTCTTACACTGATACTTGAATATGAGCTATTGTACATATGTTATTCATTACTTGTGACTACTCATGATACTGTGTGCAGTTGAGTAGGGTGATGATGTAGTAGATATATATATGTGTATTTCCAGTCGATGAGTATAATTTTTTTGTGAGACTGTATACCTTTGAATCCCTATATATTTTATTATTCATACACTATCTTTTTATACCCGCTGAGTATCTCTTTGTACTCACCACCATGCATTCTATTATTGTTTTCAGGTTAGTTGGTATATGTTGATTGAGTCGCTTGGAGGATATCTTTTCGCGTCGTCCCATTCGTATTGAGCTACAGTTTTCTCCTTTCCGCTTTGGTTTGTTTTGCTTCTGCATTTATTTATTGTATTGACGTTGTAATAATTAAGTCATATTTGGACTTTTGGATTTTCTTTGTATGTATTTAGTGTCTTAAGCCGAGCCAACTTAGAGTTATGTTTTCGGATTTTAAAATTGAGTAGACCTTATATTTTCTTACTCTGTTTGGTTATATTATCTATTCTATGTGATTATATTATGATTTAAGTTTTGTGAATTTATACTATGTTGTATCTGTAATTATCATAAAGGAATATCGTCTGTATATACGAGTATATATACTTTTGAAGCGTGATAGAGAAAATAGATTTTATCAAGATTGATCCATTAATTAATTGACAATAAATCATGTTCTACCATGAATCCTAAATCATGTAAAATAATAGTTTATCTAGCGAATAAAATAGTTTCCTTAAATTAATTAGTAATATTAATTGCCACCCAAGTAATGACCTCACTTGAAGTCACCAGATCATGCCTTCAGCCCACTCCACACCATCATATCATGTGTTTTAAGAACCATGCCAAAGGATCGATCTCTCAAGATAAGTCAATACGTCGACACTTTTAGAGTAGGATTATAAATGAGTCAAGTTTAATTAAGTTTGATGATATTTAAATTTATTTTATAAGATAATTAAATTAAATTAAATTTAAAATGAACTAAATCGTTAAAATGATTATTCAAATTTGATTTGATTTTTTTTATTTTATGAGTTTGAGTTTGATTCAAATTTGACTTGAGTTTGATATGTTTAGAAGTTATTGAGTTTATTTGATTATTTAAAATTTTATATTTTATATTTATTTGATTGATTATTAAGTTTGATAATATAAATTTATTTATTTATTTTAAATATTTATTTATTTATTTAATATATTGATAAAAATTTTATTGATGAATATTGTTCACGAATATTATTCATGAATATATTCATAAACGTTATTCATAAATATTAATGAACTGAACACGTATATTCAAATTTATTTATTTAGTTAAATAAATTATTCAAACTTATTATTTAATTGATCTGAACGGACTAAATAAATTATTATCAAGTTAAATATTAAATTTATTTATAATTTTATTTAGAGATAAATAAGGTAACACCGTCAACTTTGTTGAGCTCCGCAGAGCTTTCTCCTTTGAGAACTCCAAGCTCTCTGCTCTAAGCTCCCCGAACTCTCCCTTTGAGCACTGCAAGCTCCCTGCTATTCACTCTAAACTTAGTAGCCTATAATCTTTTCATGATAGTCACTATCGTCCATGCAGTTATTAGCTATAAATATTTATAAAAGATGAAATTTGTTATTTTGACATTTTCTCTCGTGATTATCTCCTATCATTGAAAAAAAAATCAAAAAATTAAAATAAATCATCATATACAAAAATATTTCAATCGATTTTATTAAAAAATCAATCGTGGTTCAATTCTACTTATAAGTAGACATGACCCTTACCATTATTTCTTGAATTAATCGATCGTAACAGTTGAGTAGTTAGCATTAATGATAATTAACAACCGAGATAAATAGCTCAAGCGATTGAATAGTTTTAAGAGATCATAGTCAATTTCTCCACTAATAACACCTCATCTCATATTTATAAATATCCAAGAATATTTGTATATGAGGCTCTCTCTTGTTTACTTTTTTACTTTTCTAGCATCCTAAAGAAAAAATAGAAAAAAAGAGAAGATAGTGATGTGAATCATAGGTTTGATATTCATCTTACATATATTTATATACTTAGTCATGGAGACAATATATTAAAGACTATTCTAGGAAATAACACAAGCACATCAAGAGTTGTTGTACAGAAAATTAAAGCCTTCTAGAAACAAGCAATGAACATAAATAGCAGAACTTAGGGACAAGGAAAACACTGAAAAACGTTAAAACATTGAATGCTCAATCTGTCACTTCTCCAAAATATTAACTGTCAACACCCTTTTTATTACCACGTCAAGGAAGGACTAGTGCAGCAACTAGTGCGGGAGGTGTCGGAATTGTTGAGGCTGCCTCGGCTCGGCCGAAAGACCTGCTATCGGTTCTACCAAACTAGTTTGATGTCTACTCGGCATACATAGAGATGGTTAGTCCAAATCAGTCAACATGACCGACCCTGCTTGTCTTCGATTCGGCCCCGCCGGTCCAGCTCTCCATTTGACCCCATCGATCTTGATCCAGGCCCCAATTGACCCTCAACTCCTTGCCTCTTACTTCTGGCTCAGCACCCCTCATTAGCCTCAAATCGTCTCTCGGCTCCGTACCTTTTACTTTCGACTTAACGTCCTCGACTGGCCCCAGTCGGCTTCATGTCTTCTACTTTCAGCTCAATGCCTCGTTCATCCCCGTTCGGCCACTTCGACCAGACGTTTCTCCCAAGCCAGATATCTAGTTGTTCAATCAATACGTAGACTGACATGTCACGTGGAATGATATGGTTGACATAACATGATCTCATACAATCTTCTACAATATTAGATATAAGGGATGTGACCTTTTGACACAACGAGGGGACACCCTCTTATTATGATATGATATCCTATCAGAAATATATTATCTTCTCTGACACCACAAGATATAAAAAAATGTATGTTCTTGTGGGTTAAAATATGTTTTTACATTAAATATTCACACATCTCATTAATCTATAATTTATCTTTTCTATTTTTCTCTTCCGTCGGAGATTGATTTGAATATCGGAGTAGATGAACTGAGGTATCCCGACTTTCATTATAACCCCCTCCCTCAGTTTTTTTTATTTTCTACAAGCTCTCTAGACGATTTAGCTCTCCTTACAATACTCAGTAACTTTCTTATTCATCTTCATAGGCTATCCTAAGTCACATCTTCCTTCACGGTGGTAAAAAATGAAATGCTCACCCCTAGCGCTTCTGCCAGTCCGTCTTAGGATCAACACGAAAGAGGTAAATCACGGGGACTAATCTAGCTATCCCAAACAGTGACCAATGCATGAGGAAGGACAGGAACCTGACTATTAGTCAAGATTTAATCCTCAAACCTCATGATAACAATATTCCACATACTAGCTATCAATCTATCCTATAAGGACCATATCTTCCTTCACGTTATTATGATTTCGTTAACATCGAGTACAATTTATCGATTTGTCCATGGCTCAATCGTTCAGGTATGATGCAGGATAAATACACATTCGGCTAGTTTAACTCTTAATCGTGTAAACTTGTAGTTATCAAAAATATAAGAGTACAAAACAAAAAGGTATTTTAATCTTTAAAATTATTGAAGGGGTGTGCTGCTTTAATTTTAATCTTTAAAATTATTGAAGGTATTCTCGGATGATTAATAATTATAAGATTTTTTTTATGAATTTCAATTTATTGTTTGTAATAATTTTTCATTGTATTAAATTATTTTAGATTTTTTTAAAAAATAAATTGATACTTTACATTTTATGTGAATATTTTGTATATTATTAACTACTTTATAAAGTTAAATTAGTTGATAAAATTATAAAACAAATCTATATACATAATTTATTGATCAGAGAATTTTTAATGGATGAGACTGGATGAATAATTTATTTTTCTATTAATTTAGGGGTAAATGAGAAAAAATAATAATTTAGAATGACTTTGATAAAAAAAAATAAGTTTATTTGTGAACGGTAGCTTCCATCTTACAAATAAATTAATAAGATTAAAAAATTCATTAAACTAGATCAATCTCGAACATATATATTCAATTTATTAATATTTGTAAATAGAGATTATTTGATTTATCAATAACACTTTTAAATTTATAAATAAATCAATAAATCAATTAAATAATGCTAACTTTTAAAAGTAAACTAAGATTAATAGGTAAAACTAGAACCAAGTTCAAATTTTAATAAAAAAAAATCAAACAACACTAAAATAATTATTTTTAGTAACTCTAAGGTAAAACTAGAACCAAGTTCAAATTTTAATAATTATTCAAGTTCGAAGTTTAGGACTTATGGATTTGACTCAATTTATTTTATTTAAATATTTAATTTATGACATTTTATCAAATGATGCACTTGATTTTTTTGAATTTCACAAAACAGCGTATCATATTTGGTTTTTATAAAGGAATATCTAATTTTCAAAATACCTCTATTTGAGTCTAAATTAAAATAAACCAAATTTAACAACCGGATCAAGAAAATAATAAAAAAAATTATTTAATCGAGCATATAAAAGTCATTGATACACTAAAATATTTTTTTAAAAAAAAAACGTTATTAAATTCACGATAATCTTTTAAATTTATTCATATTTTTTTAATTTTGAAGTTTTAAATTTTAAAAAAATATAAATGAAAAATAATAATAAATCAATTAATAAATTAGATATTAAATAATAAAAAAATAAATAAATTTTTTTATTAACCTTTTATATATTTTAACTTTTTATTAAAGTTTTAAAAATAAAAATATAGATAAATTTAAAAGATCATTATGAATTTAATGACATATTTTTTTAAAAAAATATTTTTTTAATGTCATTGATGATTTTTATATGATTGTTTTGATAAAATAATTATTTTTATATTTATTTTTATTTATCCGATTCAATTTAATTTGGTTCCATTAAAATAAGAAATGGTAAATTATTGAAGCTTGAAATATCAAAATCACGTATCTCATATTTATTTATCCTTTTACTTTTATCTCAATCAATTGATACAGTATAGTAATCGATTCGGGATATTATTCATTAATACAGGAATGTCCCAAATCAATTGCTACATTGTTGATCGGTTTGTGTTTAATATTTTTTTTTAATAGTATATGTCAAATTGATATTTAAGAATACGAAGATAATCAAAAGAATTAAACGAATATATAAGATTTGTTATATGTCATTCCAAATTTTTTAAATCCGTCAATCGATTTGGGTCGAAATTATCAATTTGACACAAATCAGATTTTTTAAATACATTCATATTTAAAAAATTATTACTCATAATATGAAATATAAAAATAATATTCGAGGATATCGATAAAATCAGGAAAACTATACAGAATTTGATTTCATATCATTCTAAATTTTCTAAAATTCATTAACTAATTTTGACCGATTTAAATATTATTTTCATGTATCATATTAAAAATAATATTTTTTAACACTACTTTATTTTAAAAAAATTAATTCATATTAAAAAATATATTATTCTTAATATAATATATCAAATTAATATTTAAAAATATAAATATAATCAATAAAATTAGACGACATATAAAATCTGATTTCATATCATTTTTTTTTTAGAAAATTCGAAATAATATAAAATCAAGTCCAATGTGTTTATCTAATTTTTTTAATTTTATTTATGTTCTTGAATATTAATTTAATATATTATATTAAAAATAATAATTTTTTAAATATGAATTTGATTTTAAAATTTAGGCCACGTAAATATTTTCAATCAAATTGATAATTTTAAAATTTGAATTAGGAACTTCAGCTACGCTAGGTAATTTGCAATAAAAAAAGTTAAAATTTTATTTTAATTTAGGATTGAAATAGATGGAAATTAGAGCGCCGTGTGTCTTTTAGTAAATTTAAAAAATTGGTAAAATGTCCTTTAATTTAGCTGCTCGCTTTTAGAGTCCTGAAGTCCACTCTCTCTGAAGCTGTACCCATGTACCCACCAGAGAGATAGCTGCATGTATACTGTGGTCCCACTCTCTACTCTTCTAATCAAATAACCATTAACAGCCCATCTATTCATTTTTCAAAGGCGGCTGGCGGATAAATGACTATAAATAACCTCGGCGTATCGCTAGCCCTAATTCTGTTCTTGAAGTTCACTTCTGAACTGCGCAGGCGCTGCCCGTGCCCACCGGCGCCTGACATATCCCGGTCGTTTCCCAGTCCGTAAGGCGGTGAGGGATTACGGTTGACTCCGATGATGAGGGCCAGAGCTGCCAAGAACGCTTTCTGGCTCGCTCGAAGGTCTCTCGGGTCGAAGCTCGTCGAGGATGCTCCAGTTCCCACGGTGGAAAATTTATCCCGCTGTGATGTTTCTTAGTCCTATGAGTTTCGAATTCGAAAGATGTAATCTTTTCGATACTTCTTGCAGTTGGGGGAATCCTCTCGCTGGTCGGCGTCTGGAAATCGCTGTTCCTCTAGGACTTTTTTCGATGGTAGGTTCAGAGCAGGTGAAACGAACCCTTTTCTTGTTTCCGTTTTCGTCTGGAATTAGGACTATTTTGGAGCAATTTCTTTACTTGAAAGTCTCTAGTTTTACGAACTAAGTAAATTTGCAGTGAGATCGATCCGTGAAGCAACGAATGCTAGAACACTTCGCCAGAACTTGTTCCCGAAAAGGTTTTTTCATGGTGAGTAAAAAAACTATTCGTTTTCTGTTTTCTGCCAAATATATAGGTGTTTTGCCTCGCTCATACCTTGCATTCTTATGTGTAGGAACACAATCACTGTCCGCAAGGGATTATTATGATGTCATTGGTGTTACTCAGAATGCAAGTGCTGCAGATATCAAGAAGGCCTACTATGCGGTAGGTTTTTGCACCTTAAATGCTTCTTCTGATTTTTGATTTTGTTGCAAGTTATCACCCTTTTAACTATAAACTTCACAATTCTGTTCTTGAGTTTGGATGTGTATTGTTATTTTTAGCTGGCTCTTCAATGCAAGTATTACTCTTCATTATTATCCAATTCAATAGGATTCTTCTATAGTGTTGGCTATGGTTAAACTAATTTTTTTTGGAATGATACGTGGTGAGGTAGTTGAGCAAACAAGATTTTCCAAGTTCTAATATCACTAGGTTATACTAAAGTTTGAGTGGACATTTGCAACTTGTGGATCAGAAAACGACCTACAATATTAGATTATTTTACGTTTGATACACATTTTAAGGATTTGGGTCAATGTTTCCTGTCTATAATATTTAGTTGCTAAGCCGCTTGTTGAAATGTCAATGTTACAAGTCGTTGAAGACTGTTAACCCTTCATTGATCATCAAAAAATTGTGCTACATGTTTCACCAGGGAATTCAAGTTGAAGTCAGAAGAATAATGACCTTGAGAAAAAGCATAAAAAATGCTGAAGTTATATTACTTTTATTCTGAAAACCTAGAGGTACATCATGATACATCATCAACCAAATAGTAGTATCGTGTTCAGTATTATTATAGTGTTGCACTGTTGCTACCTGTAGAGGTATAGATAATAGCTTTTTGACTAGCATTGCATAAGCTGTTTAATTCTTAGTTTCTTTTACCAAATAATATGTCTCAATTTTGGAGTTATAGTGGAGAGTTTGCCAGTCAATTTTTATGATTTTTGATTTATTATATCTTTGTTTCTGTGCATGTCTAATCAATCCCTTTCCCATGGCTATGATAGTGGCACAAAAATCCATAGGCGATCACTATGCAGCCATTGAATAAGTAGCAAGAGTGCCAAATAACACGTGCCACTCATACAATTCTCATTTCTATCTATTATCATAAAGCACAAAAAGAACTAAGAATGAAAGTGTATTAAAATTGACATGATAAACATAAAAACTGTTTTCAAACACATCACTATGTCCGGAACATAAATTATCTGAAAAGTTCAGAAAGTTATAAGTGCAAAATAAAAAAATAAACAAGTGAACAAAAGCTCCATAAGTCTAAAAGTTTCAAAATACCAATTGCAGATACATCTCAGAGTGCCTAGTGTTTCATCTTAGCACTCGTCTCAAGAATCTAGAGGCAATAATGGAGGATGTTAGCGTAGAGTAGTTAAGTAGAAATGCATCAGTATATAACAATAACAAGATAGAATAATTAGATAAAGTTATAGTTATGTCTCCATGTTAAAGTCAATTATTTACATTTTGTTTAGTGTTGAGCATTGGATTTTGGTATTTCACTTGCACTTCGATGCTACTTGGGGTGGTACTTCGTGGATACTGTATCAGCTATAGTAGAGCAACATATTCAACTGGTCAAATATGCAAACATACTGCTAGCTTATCTTCCAAAATCATCATTATTTGGTTTTACACAATTGTTACCACCTCTTATTATGTTCACAATCAACATAATTGAAAGTGATAGTATCTTATAATCAATTCTACTAAATATATGGTTCATTCCACATATATAATGCTATATCAGACATCATTATGTGGTCAAATATGCAAACATACTGCTAGCTCATCGTCCAAAATCATCATTATTTTGTTTTACACAATTGTTACCATTTCTTATTATGTTCACAATCAACATAATTGAAAGTGATAGTATCTTATAGTCAATTATACTATATATATGGTTCATTCCACATATATAATGTTATATCTAGGGCTGAGCATTCGGTTGAAAACTGAACCGACCGAACCAAACAAACAAAAACCGAACAAACCAATTTTTTTTTTTGAACCAACTGAACCGACCGAATTTTCCAACAAAAACCGAAGAAACCGAACCGATAAAACATCGGTTAATTCAGTTTTCGATCGAATTAACCGAACTTCTCGAAAAAATCGATATCAGTTGCTGATTACGGCTTGCATGAGGATGAGAGGACTCAGAGAGCTACCAGCGATGGTCTCACCGGCAGCAAGAGCGACAAGAGGAGATGAGGCGAGAGCATTGTGAGGAGAGGCGAGAGTCGGTAGAGGAGGTCGACAAGACGAGTGAGATTGAGAATTAGGGATTTTAATTTTTCAAGTCTAAGTTCGGTTTAATCGGTTTAACCGATTTTATATTTTTAAAATTGGAACCGAATCAATTAAACCGAAATAACTGATTTTTTTTTTAAAAAAAAACGAATTTCCGATTTACCTAACTTCAGTTGATTCAGTCGGTTAATTCGGTTTAACCGATATTTTGCTCACCCCTAGCTATATTAGACATCATTATGAAAGCATATATATCACAAGCCAATTGTCGATAAAAGTGCAGTAGAAGGGCAGCCCGGTGCCTTCCGCTAATACGGGTCCAGGGTTGGACCTAAAGTTTAAAATTTCGAGTCATGTCGGAGTTTTGATTTGTGACTAGAATGATACAGATTTCGGTATCGTATCGTGTCATGCTTATGCGGTTTTGATACTTTTTTAAATATAAAATATATTATTATTTTTAATTAATATTTGATTGCTATAGGTGTTTATTATTGAGTTATATTTGAAATGTTGAATGTTGAGCTTAAATTTTGATATTATCTTATGAAATGTTTGATGTTTATTGGGTAAAAGTCGATTTAGGGTTAATTGAAATCCACCAAGTAGACATGGTGGATTAGGTAGGTTTAAACAAGATTTAATTTGTATTTATTTTGATTAGTTTAAAATTAAATCAAATTTATATATAGAATAATTTAGTCCATTAACAGCAGTATATTTTATAAAGTTAGAATTTATATTATATTGAATTTTTTCATCTGAATAATATATTTCTTCCTACCTCCTTAAAGTTTTTTTTTTCTCTATGAGCAAAGTTCGTTGTTCTAACCATAAAGAAGGCAAAAATTAGGTGAAACAAAAAGGGAATAGGAGAAAGAAATTCTGCAACAAGAGGGCTATGTATCAACATTTCTGGGAGATGCAAAGCTCGCTGTGGAAAATATAATTGTACCACTACTGCTCATGCCTAAAAAGTCCTACTCATTTCTAATATGAGAAAGGAGAGGGAGAGTGAGGAAAATGAGAGAGCAAGGAGAGGAAGAGACATGGTTTGGGGAGGATTTTGTTTTTGTGATTACCTCGCCACAGTCACTATTGTTTGGTGTTGCTGCTTAACTTTCTGCCTGGATGTTATTCAATGCTTGTGCCATGGAAACATATTGCTGATGAAAGGGACACAGTAAGGGTGAGAAAAAAAAACTGACTAGTTAGAGAAATGAAAAAGGGAAACCTTACATTTTACCACTGAACAACCTCAAGAGTTGCTGCTTAACAAAAAAGAAGTCAATTACAAATCTTTTTTCTGCCTGCGCATAGGGGCTCCTAAGTTGCTGCTGGGCACAAGGAAAAAAAAATCATGGGTGAGGATTTGATCAGGCAAAAAGGATAAGAGGGTATGCTTGTTGTTGGAGAAAAAGGGTCATGTCAAAACCTCACGTTTGCACAGCCAAAAATGCTTAGGCAAGACCGTCACCTTTGGTGCTATTGATCACTGACTGTTACTGCTCAACTCACAGATGCAAGTGTGGAGGCTCATGTAGGAGAATAAAAAGCAGAAACTGAACTGACTGTGGAAAGCCTGAAAATCTAAGGGAGGAAACTTTGTTGTGCCCAGTAGGGAAATGCCATTGAGATCTCGTCTACTGGTATCAAAAGTCAGTCTAATTGAAGACAAAGTGTGCTCTAGTGTTGCAATTTTTTACCAAAGATTGTGGAGTTTGCCAAGGCTGTGATTTCAAAGTTGCAATAGGGAGGGGTGAGAGGAATTTGCGAACAAAAGCGAGGGAGGGAGAAAGTTTGTGCTGAGAAGATATTTTAAGGATCAGGTTAATGGGTATGCCTGTCTGTGGGTTTAAAAGAAACAGTATATAACAGCACCTCTATTTTTAGTTGATTTTATGTTGAAAAACTCTCATTTTTTCAGGCTTTTGTGCGTAGTAAACTGATTCTATTTTGTTCAAGACATATTGAACTGTAGGGATGTACAAATCCTTACAATTAATAATCAATACCACGTCCTTTGGGTAAGGTCTGAAAATGCTTGTTAGCTGATACATGGGCATTAAGCCATTAATCCCATCAATAAGGACCTGATGGAATTAAGCCATGGTGATGAATGTGTCGAGTTGAGAATCTCCATTTGTCATTTGACAGTATTAGTCATTTGCTGGAGTAAGATATTTGCAGAAGCTCACCATGGCATTTTCTCTACAGTCTTATGTCACGGAGTCTTTTCACTATCCTCATTTTGTATAAGCACTTGTGCATTAGTCATTTGCTGGAGTAAGATATTTGCAGAAGCTCACCATGGCATTTTCTCTATGGTCTATGTCACGAAGTCTTTTCACTATCCTCATATTGTATAAGCCCTTGTGCATTCTCTCTGCAGCTTGCTAAGAAACTCCATCCCGACACCAACAAGGATGATGCTGATGCAGAAAGGAAGTTCCAAGAAGTTCAGCGTGCATATGAGGTTACTCAATCTTCGACAGTCTTTGCCATATTTTGTCAATTGTTTTATTCTAGTTGTTAATTACTCTCTATTAAATTTCATGAGTGAAAGATGAAATCTGTCCTTTCACAGGTCTTGAAAGACGAAGACAAACGGAGACTATATGATCAGGTGATTGTTCTGTCTTCCTTGCATGTTGTCTCTATACTATCCTTGATGGAATATACTTGTGATGTTGTTGATGTTGTATGGCTTATTGAATGTGTCTTTTTCTCTAATTATCTTTGGCGCTATGATTACTTGGGTGAAGTATGGTATAAAGAGTAAAATATTTAGTGAAAGCTCATCTTGATTATGGTAACAAGAAGATATGATGATGAGTCGGAGTGTCTAGTCTACTATGGTGATCAATATTTCAAAGTCTACTGATCAGGTTGATAGTTTTGAATTGCAACTAAATTCTTTCCCATTGAAGCAGTCCACACTAAATCTTCTGTATGTTAGGTACTAGATAGGCAACCTGAGTTTTACAGTAATCACTTCAAAAGATTAAAAATGAACATTTGTGAAAGTGGATAGACAAAATGTTTTGTGATAACAAAACTCATCGGACATGAATTTTGATGTATAAATATTGGGAAATATAAAAAATGCTAGCTTACTAAGGAATTTAGTATTCTCTCAAATGAAATGTTCTTTGTTATCTTAAGATATTGTTTATTTCGACCAGTTCTTCATGAAACTTGGTGATCATTCAATTGTTACATGCCATTCTTTCTGGTCTTATATTGATAAACGTGATCTAACAGGTTGGTCCTGATGCATATGAACAAGCTGCTTCAGGCAGTGGACCTGATGGACCTGGTCCATTTGGTACAGGATTTGCAAATCCATTTGGTTTTGGCATGGAAGATGTATGTATACTTTTCTCTGTGGTCTTTCTGTCTCAAGTGAATGTTTTGTTTCATGATAAGTCATAGTGTACTAATATAACTCCTGTTACACTTAGGTATATAAAGATGATTCCCTTGGCCAATTAGATTGCTATATCAGTGTGTTTAAATTGTTGCATGTCCACTATTAGCCAAAATTCTGTCTCTGTGTGTGTAACTGTGCATCTGTATCTGTATCCTTCACAACTCTGTTTATTTCGTTTGATGCATCAGCTCTGTATGTTTGTGATGGTCAGATTCAGTGACATGTCTATAGGTTTAATAGTTGAGTATCTCAATAATAGGCCTTACTGATTTTTCTGGTTATGAAACCAGCTGTTCAAAGACATTTTTGGAAACAGAGATTATGGAGGAGCGGATATCAAGGTTTCCTCTGTCCCCATACTCAGTCCTGTTACATCTAAATTTCCATGGCAAATAACCTGTTGCTGAACCTATTTGTTGTGTTTTGTTCGGAAGGTTTCTCTTGAAATATCATTTATGGAAGCAGTTCTAGGGTGCAAAAAAACTGTTGTATTTCAAGCTCCTGTAAATTGCGAAACTTGTGGTATGGGATTTTCTGTCCTCAAAGTATTGCCATTTCCAGCAATTGAACTTCAGCTGTTAACCATGTAATGCACGGTTAACATTCTTCCTTCCTCTTTCTGCAGGTGGGTCTGGGGTCCCTCCTGGAACCAGACCAGAGACATGTAAGCCTTGCAAAGGCTCAGGAATGGTTAGATTATATTAAAATACTTGTTTATAAACATTTGTAATGTCATTTTCCTACAGTTAACTGTTATGTTTTATATTGACAGGTTGTATCACAAAATGGCCCCTTCGTGCTTCAGACAACATGTTCCAGTTGTGGGGGATCTGGAAAAACTGTAAAGGTGATCATATTGTTCTTAAATTGGTTTCAGATTAAAGCCTTGGTTTAGCTACTTACCCAGCAAATATTGAATGATTTCTCTTCTTAAAGTTATTATAAAAATTTCAAATTGTAGAGGATTGTTAAACTGTTTTCCTGGAAAATTGCCTGAGATAGGTATGCCAAGACTTCCATGTAGCCAACATCTAGCTAAGATAACTTTAAAAATAGGCATCGACTAGAAAGTGACTAAGTTATTACAAGAGTTGTCCAAAAATTCAGTACGAGATGATCATTGAAAGTTAGTTGCATGAGCCATAAAACATTCTATAGGAAGGATTCTGATGTATTAAGGAAATTCACACTGAGATAATCCTTGTAAGTTAGATGCATGAGAAATAAAAGCATAAAACATTGTGAGATTAAGAATTGGGTTGCACGGTGGCTATGATTGTGATTATGGTCATGTGTTATTTGTTGTAATGAAGCCTTTAAAATCCTCATTATAATTTGCCAACGGAAGGTGGACGCTGGAGTGATTGGTTGGCTACTTATCTGGTGGTGAGGATATGTGGTGTCCCCTTCTCATTTGATGATCTAGAAAGAAAAGCTAAGTACTGAACTGGAGCCAACAGTCTCTTGCCTTGCTCAAGTAAAATAAGGTATATTAAATTACTGAAGAAAATAGAATTAATGATAGGCTAGCTTGTTTATTTTTCTTGTAGAATAACTATTTCTTTTGTAGTCATGCTCTCGGTTGATCCCACCTGACCTTCTAAGTGTATGGCTGTAGGACGAGACAAGGGTTATAGGGATGGTTGGGAAAGTTGCTATGTGCATGACCAGGTGCATCCATTCCCTTTTTTTATTAACCAAAGACACATCATAGGGATAAAGCTGAGAATATTAGTGGGTCTAACTATTGTGCCCAAGTGATGCTTGTCCTGACCTAAGCAAGATGCCTAAGTGGTGAGGTTTCAACCTTGCAAAAAAGGGGTCCTTGGAGGTGCCAATCTTATGATGATAGAATCTATTTGTTATGCCCTTGTGGTAGGCAAGGTAACCTTATCTGAGGTGCACTTGTGCAAGCCCATAGAACATATCCTAGGTTAGCACATGGCAGAAAATGGATCTGATCAAATGTGTTCATGCAGCAGTTGATGGAAATGGTTTGAGGTGTACTCGTAGCAACTTGTATGTGATACTTAGCAAGTCAATCTTGATCGTATGCAATTAGAAGGTTATGGTGCAATCCATGTTTTGAAATATTGTTTTGAACTGGGGTTTTGGTCCCCGGCCAAAACAAAAAAGTGTCATGTCAGGCATGTTGACACAATTTCAAAAGTACCAAGAGGAACGAATTGAGGAAGAGAGGAAGATATGAAGAAGGGAAATAGAAGGAATCAACTTGCTTTGCAGAAACCCTCATTGCCCTCGTGCCTTACAGAAGGTGACATCACTTGCATAAAATCCATCGTCGTTGCTCACAGAACTTGTAGTCACGGAGTTGGGCATTGCTCAGAAATTGTTGATGGACATCAGTTGCAGACGTTACTTGCGGAGGTCGCTCATGAACATTGCTTTCAGAACTGGAAGTTGCTCATGAACGTTGCCTGGAAGCTTTGTTTCAAGTAGGTTTTGCATGCCAATTGGCAGGCAGGGTTTTGCATGCCATTTGGTAGGCAGAACGACATGTTTCATCTATTCCAACCTGGCATGGAATGAATTTTTAAACCACGGTGTAATCACTCATCTTGTTGTCAAGAAAAGGACACTGTCTTTGATTCTAATTGATATTAGAATATCGTCAGCTGCTCATTTCGATCTGTAGTTTTGAATAACTTATCTACCGTTGAAATTGGTACTCCCTAAAGTATCACTTTAAGCTACTGTCCCTTCTTGCCCTTACACCCCGTCACATCTTCTAGGTTATTAGTCCTTATATGAGTTTTTGGTTGTTAGTTTTGTTGCTTAATCTTATAGATGATGACAACATATTAATTGTCATCTTGACATTAAGGGGCAGTTTTTAATAGTGAATAGGATAGTTAAAAACCTTCTTATGGTGGAACTTGGCAAAAACCTTTATTCTGATTTTATTAGGCCGTATACAATTCTAATCAATATAACTGAAATGTGAATGTTAAGATAGATACATGTGCTAGTTAAAGATGATAGGATAGGAAATGATGCCATCATAAAAAGAACGGAAAAAAAAGTGTAGCTTCAATCTAGGATAAAATGAGGAAAATCATGTAAGAAGGTATTGAGTATCAACACCTTCCAAGATAAATTTTGTAACTCAACTATGATAAGATGAGGAAGTGAACCTGTGAATATTTTGTTATAAACACTAAGAAGACATTTGATTTTGAATGCCCTTGGTTTTAGCAAAGAAATTGCATTGCATATGGCTGAATACTGGAAAAGGCTCCACATTAATTAGCCAAAAAAGTATGAGTTGGTTGACTATCTCTTATTCCTGCTATTGCTTTCTTCAACAATGGAATCTCATTCTTTTATATTGTCAAAATTTGTCTTACTTTTACCTTTCATAGCAAATTCCTAGCTTACAAGTCTTTGTTTTTCCTATTTCCCATTGTCTGCAGAGCCTGTGTAAGATGTGCAAAGGAAATAGAGTTGTGAAAGGAACAAAATCAGTCAAGGTGGATGTGATGGCTGGTGAGTTTAGAAGTTCTATTTTTCGCAGTCAACATGACATTATATGGTGAATCATATTGGAAGCTACTTGCCCTGTGTAGACACCTGTTTATTACCTCACATGTTATTTTTTGCTGTTTGTGTTCCCAAACTTGCTTCTGTGATGCCACTATTATATTAATTTCTCATTCTTAAAAAGAATCCAGAAATTCAAGATTGTCAAATTTATCAGGAGAATTTTTTGCTTTTAATTAAATATTCTTTGTTGATCTAATATCTGAACACTTACCAGTGGCAGCATGACTCCCTATTAACAGAGATGGTAAAATACACGAAGCTAACTATGCTTTCTAGTGGTGGTTACCGGTCTGCGTAATTCAAATATTTTCTTGCATAATTCAATCTGGTGATTTCTTATTTATTTACATATAAATGCAGGTGTAGATGATAATGAAACTATAAAAATATATAGAAGTGGCGGGGCAGATCCTGAGAGCAATCAACCTGGTGACCTTTATGTTACTATCAAGGTGAGTAACATGTTTAAATTTAATTCTGTACTTAATGTATCAGAGAAGAATGTTCTTAAAAGTGCTGTTTTAGGTTCGGGAGGATCCTGTCTTCCGCAGGAACAAAGCTAATATTCATGTGGATGCTGCCTTAAGTGTCACCCAGGTACCTAGTATAGCACTTTGATTGCAAAACATAGTGCTTTATTTCTTACTGTGCTTATCTTGTTCAAGCGTTGTTTGGGGATCCAACATGGATATTGTGTGTTTTCCATTTCTAAAGGACATAATCTTTATTGACCTTGCCATGGTGTGGTGCTACCTAAATTCAAAACCTATAACTTGTGCTACCAAAATTCAAATGCTATAACCCTTTATTGAATCTGGATTGATTGTTTAAAAGATAATCTAATCCATAACATTACAAAGGAGAGGGAACTAGGAAGCAATTGTGAATTACATTTAATTATGTTACATTATTAAATGGGGCGAATTAGATTTAATGGCAAAACTTAATTCCCCTATCACCACTGATGAATTGTGTTTGGCATTACTTTGTAATGATCTCTCGCCACAGTTTCAGTTTGTAATGTCCGTTCAGTTGCAGAAACTGGATGAGGCTGAGAGCACAAGGAGCTAAGTTGTGTTTTGGACCTAGAAGAGTTCATCAATCTGAACCATTGGAGCTTAGATGTTGAAAATTTACAAGAGCCAATTCCATAAGAATTTTTCTGAAGGGGAGTCGATCTAGATGAGTCACTGTATCTGCCCCTCTGTGACAAAGCGGCTACGTGCAACTTGTATACTTAGGGATTCTGATTTTTGTCTGCCATTATTATCTATCATTATATACATCTTGGATGCATTGGTACAATGCTTTGAGAAGCTAGCTGCATGTTGGTTGCTCTTTCAGATTTGGCAATAAAGAAGAGAGAGTTATAGGTGAAAAAAGAGTACCTATATATTAGGATATACTGGTTGTCTGCATGTTGGAAGTTATAATAACAAATGCATTTGGTTGTGCATCTTATGATAAATTCTATCAACTGGAAACAATATCTTTTGTAGCTTTTTGAACACAATTGACTTGAGCAGTCAGAAGCTGCTCTCCCTTTGCCTTCTTTCTTTGAACCTTTGGTGTGCTTGAAAAGTATACGTTAATATGTTAAAATTTGCAGGCAATACTAGGAGGTACCATTCAAGTGCCAACTCTCACAGGAGACGTAGTCGTAAAGGTTTGTGGGATGTGGCTTTCTTAGAAGGATTTTCATATTGGTATCATATAGGGCAAAGGGTATGTGCTAATATGATGAGTGATGGCTGCAGGTTAGGCCTGGTACTCAGCCTGGTCAGAAGGTCGTCTTAAAGGGGAAAGGTAATAAAAACAGTAGCCTTCTGGCAAATATTATATCTTTAAGCGGCTTGATTATAGAGCTCATAAGTGGTACCAACAACTTAGGTTCCCTTGTGCTAGAGATAGGAGATTAAAATTATTATGTTGGTTGCAGGATTGAAAACAAGGAATGGATCTTTCTACGGTGACCAATATGTGCATTTTAATATCACAATTCCGGCGTAAGTTTCTTTTCTTTCTTTCTACAGTGTATTGTCTCACTTATTTTTAGTGATTGTTTGGTTGTATATATTTTGTCTACTGCCCAGGAACCTGACACAGAAACAGCGTAAGCTGATTGAGGAGTTTGCAAAAGAGGAGCAACGTGATTATGAAAAGGATGAAGCTGCTGCTTGTAGAGCATCTGGATAATGTACCAATCATTTGTGGAATTTTTCAGCTTAAAGAAGGTAATTTTTTTTTTTTACTTTTATGGGCTATGTAGGACATTTCCAATTTTGTCTTTGCCTAATTTAAATGATCTGTAATTGTACCAGTGTGTTCACTAGTACAAAACAGGATCCCTATTCTGAATTAGATATTTTTGTGTTCCCTTTCACCGTTTTGATGTAGCAGGATAGAATTTTTGGTTTGTGAAAAGCAATATATACATATTATATAGGTTGGAATTGTCAAATCTTTTGTTCGCAGCTGTTGGATTTATTAAAAAAATCACATTATCATATCATTTAATGAAACAACTTAACCCTATTGAAGAAAATTGAAATTCGCTATGCCCTTATTCTCTCAGAAAATGAATAAGATGATATCTTCAATGCAAGAAAGTGGAAAGCATTCAGGTACATCATGACAAAGCTGAAAAGTTCTTGACAATAAAGCCTCTTAAAGTAGTTAAAGAATTCGTACAGAAATTGGAACTTGTATTTGATGGTCGGAGCATCTCGCACGCTAATGAGTGCCGCTTCGCCTTGTGGATTTCGGAAGTCTGAACTTATTAAAATAAATGCAATTTTTACATTTTACGTAACAACAAAAAACATTTCTAGCAGTAGTAGTTTAGCTAATAATAAATTAAATATGAAAATAATTTTTCAAAATAATTATTTAATATCTAATCTAAGATAATATAGAAACACTAAATACTAAAAAACTACATTCCTTTTTTTGCATACCGACACTGAATCGTTGAACACAAAAGAACAAACACCTTATTGGGAAGAGGTACGTTGACACCTACATCGAACGGTGAAAATCATTGGCTAACGTGTAACGGGTCAAGATTTGAGAAAAAAACAAAATATATAATCGATAACGTTCGTTTATAAATTTAAGCATCGACAAATAATCATATTAAATGGTTAAGACTGTCAAAGAAACCAAGGTAATACGGCATTTTAGGATCACACATGGCATGATTGACGTTATCTAATTCTCACCACAATCATTCTAGAAACAATTAATTATTACGATATCCATAATTAAGCACATCAAGCTCAACAAACATACATCATACTAGAAAAAACACGTGCATCAACACAACATATGGTTGTTATGGTTTTATTTAGTATAACATTGATAGAATAGGTGATAGACTGCAACAGTCAGCTAAGGTTTTTGGTACGTCCACCACAAACCAAGCTTCCTCTAGTAATCAACGTGGGGATCAGCCAGCGACTTTTCTAGTATAATAACTTCCAGCAGCAGGAACTTCACGGGGTCGACTGAGATGGTAGGCATGAGCACGCCATACTCCATGCTTTGGAGGCTGCCTATGCGGATGTGATTTCATATATAACAGCTTGCCATCTTCCTCCATACCTCTATTCGAGTCCAGTTTCAGGTTGGCCAACTTCTCTATCACAGTTGAGGTCCTTTGTACATCTCTAACGAGAGGTCCTACCAACAAAGGAAAAGTTGAGGTCCTTCTCTATCACCACAGCATAATGAGTATTTCTGATTCAGGTAATTATAAGGATTTACCACCTTTGATGTTTCTTGGAGTTATCTGATGGTTATATGGTTTAACATCATTCTCAATTGTCCTATCCTTCCGGCCATCCTGCAGTTATAATAACCAAACAATAGGCGATAAGACAACTAAACAAGTTTTCACATAAAAATGAAATTAAATTAAACTATAAACTACCTGATGATTCATCTCCAGCTTTCTTTGTACACCTACAAATCACAAAATAAAACAAATTATAGAATAATTATTTGATGAAAACTGAGAAAGTTTAAATAGATAGGACAATGAGGGCCACCTGTCCCTGAAAACTCGTTTGTACTATGGGACGGAAAGTTTCTTGCAAGCCTAGTATTGGATAAAACCCCAAGAGAGGGGTCTCTAGCACTTTTTGACACCAACGCACCTTTAATGGCTGCTTCATATTACAAGATTAGAGAATAATTGAATTTAATAATAATAAAGTCATCGGAGACTTAACCTGATGGTGTTTTGTGCACTCCCTCTGGTTTCAACTGAGGTGATGGTGGGATGTGAAAGCAAGGCTGCAAGTAGTGGACAAATAACATGAACATAATCAATCTTATTGCTTCTCACATAGTATTCTGTTCCACAAATCATATTTAACAAGGATCACTATGCAATACATTACCTGGAAGAAAGAATGGCAAAGAACCTCCAGTGCAGAGGGTCTTTTAGTAGAGTCCCACGAACAAAGTGACTGCCAAATAAGTGAAGATATAAGAATGTAACAAGGCCCAAAAAAAGTCCACGTATCTCAAACTGCCAATAATGAGAGCAGAATTATTCAGTTTGTAACGTACCGAGATAAGGTCAACAGCATCCTTGCTGGCTGTTGGAATCAGCACGGAAAGAGGGATACCAGCAAACTAAGGCAATCAAAATAAGACAAAAAATTCATTCAAGCTTTCATAGGATATACGCAATGTTCCTCAATTTGAGTCAAAAAGCAAAGAAAGCAAAACATAAAACAAATATTTTCCATGTATGGACACCAAACCTAAGATCATCAAAGAAGCAACAAGACAACAGCCACACTGCCGCCAGCGATTCTAATAAATCAGTTGTACAGAAAAGGCATTTGGAGTGGGGAAAAATAAATTTACAGAGCAACAAGCACACCTGTGGGAACTGATATTTCATTGCTTCTGCAAGTTGTAGTCCTTCTGACCAAGAGTAGCTATTTGGAGATCCAATAACATTGCAGATTTTGAATAACTCATCTGCCTCACTGTAAATTGTAGTCCAAATAAATTAGCTATTAGAAGGGTTGAGACATCAAATAATGAAATTAAAAGCTATATCAATTTAGCTTGACACTTAAAACTACTTAACCTCTGCATAAAGTTCAAATTCACCTAAAGCATCAGTCATTTATAAGTTTTATAGTTAACAAAGAACATGTACCACGTTGACGAGTACCTCAATCCAGGAAAAAGGGGACGAAGTGTGAAAAGTTCAGCCATGATAGCTCCCATTGCCCACATATCTGACATTTGAATAATATAATTATTTCATATAAAAACAAAGTTGATTAGATGCATATACTGAATCAGTTCACTAACCAACTGCAGAACTGTAAACAGAAGATTGAAGCAAAACTTCTGGAGCTCGATACCTATGACATCACCACAACCAAAGCATGTGAAAATAAAAAAAAAATATTAGAGCACAAATGCATGTCACAAACATGCTTACCAGCGTGTTGAAACATATTCTGTGAATGGGGGCTTCAAATGAGCTTCACGAGCAAGGCCAAAATCCGCTATCTTCACAAGGTCCTTAGTTACCAGTAAGTTCTCTGCAAAGGCCATAATCTAGTTTAACAGAATGCTAACTTCACCAGAATAATTACAGGTGCATAAATCACATTTAACAGAATAAATGCTAATCCTAGATAACAACGCTGTAGGAACAGATTAACAGAAGGGAAAAACTTGACCCACCCAACAAAGCTAGTCTTTCAAAGATAATAATCTTTTGTATTGAATTATGAGTATTTCATATCTATTATCGAATTTCAAACTAGCTTGGTACTGCTTAATTAGCATAAAAATTTAAAAATCTGAAATATGTGATTGGAAATGCTAATCCATGCATGATTGGCTTACAGATTAAACAATATTATGCATATCTTTTACTATTATCCAAAGGGACCTCAAATATATGGTGACATACAAGCTTTTCTATGGCAACAAATTCAACCTTCATAAAATATACTTTAAGAGAAAATATGTGAGCAGTACCAGGCTTAAGGTCACGATGAAAATAACCATGCTGGTGCATGTAAGCTAGTGCTCGAAAGATTTGAAAACACCAATTTCGAATTTCAACATCTGAAAAGGGTTTGCCCCTTTCTTTCATAAGCTGGTAGAGGTTGCAGTCCTGTTTGAAACAACTTTATTCAGACCCTTGTAGGAAAACTCAGACAAGCAAAGAAAAAAAAAGTAGAGAAGAATCATACCATGTACTCGAACACTAGGTGCAACATATCACTATCTCTAATCACCTCCTTGAGCTTGATAATGTTTGGATGATTTAACCTTCGCAAAGACTGGAAATCATGCATCTTGATGAGAAAACTAAAGAGGAACATTAATATTGCATAAATATACTACACAAAATTACCTTCACTTCCCGTAGATTCAAACACTCCTCCCATGAGTAATACTTTTTTTTCAACTTCTTAATAGCAACCTGTCGATGCAAATGGTCAGAATAAGAACCATTTTCCAATAGCATTTAGTAATGTAGTCAAAGATGACAACTAATTTTGATTGATTAAACATTAAATCACAGTAAATTGTTCAACTGCATGATGCTAGAAATACAGATACAACATAAATAGAACATATAAAACTGTATGGTTTTGACCAAAGAGTAGTGTGCATTTGCAGGAGAGTTGGATGGCACAATAAAGTAATATGTTTTTATCCTCAACACTGTAGCATTAAAATGCAAATTAAAAGAGAACATAGAAGCCTCTTAATTCTCAAAGGACAACACACCACTTCACCACTTTGCTTGTTTATTGCCCGCCAAACAGTCCCAAAAGTTCCATCTCCAACTTCCTTGATTATTTTGTACCTGTAGGATTAAAAAATCCAAGTAAATACAATTCAATATAGCTAGCCTAGAAAAACACTATAATGTGGAACTCACCTATCCATCCTTGACTATGCACTTTTTATTGTCCTAGTCAAAAGAAGGATGCGGGTGCAACAACAAGTGTGTTCCCACTACACACAAGCACTTCTCAGGAAGACCTTCTAAGAGCATTGAGATACCTGTTGAGAGTTCAAACTGATACAGAAGATCCAAAATCATTCTAACATATAGGCCAAAATGTTCGAGAGATTGTTGTCCCACTGCAGTCTCAAGGACAATAAACAGATACTTTGAATGAATAGTATCAACCAACACATTGGAGAAGTGCACCAAAGTTTATGGTGAAATTTGATCAACTTATCGCTTATTTATTGACTCCATTCTTGATAAAAGCCAAAGCAGTAAGTGAAATAGAGAAAAGTCGATAGAAGAAAAGGTGTCAGGGCAATGAAAGAGCTAGTGAAAGACACCTGAGAGAACAAGGCAAAAATTAGAGAATTTCACTATTTAATTAGTTGAGATTACTTTATTATGAAAATAGAATACGGTAGCAGAGAAAAACATACCAACAGTATAATTTTCATGCAGTGGTTTCATGATTTTCAAATAAGCTCCAGCAATGGCTGTATTGGCCATGTAAGCTAAAAGGAAGTTGCCAAAGTTGTTGATAGAAACTGTGCTGCATACATGCAAAGGCAAGAAGTCCAGTTATGAGGCAGCAATGCAAACACTAGACCAACTTCAAAGAAAATTGGCACGCTGCAGTGGTTTCATGATTTTCAAATAAGCTCCAGCAATGGTTGTATTGGCCATGTAAGCTAAAAAGAAGTTGCCAAAGTTGTTGATAGAAACTGTGCTGCATACATGCAAAGGCAAGAAGTCCAGTTATAAGGCAGCAATGCAAACACTAGACCAACTTCAAAGAAAATCGGCACGCCAGCCTCTGGATACAGTAGATTGGACGTGTGATTCTATGTGCAGTTCATCAAAGAAGTGAGAATAAAGTCTCCATTAGCAGAAAGTCGCCAATCAATAACTCCATCAAGGAACAAAACTCGGAACTTAATAAAACTCAGCCAAGAGTACACTTGCGCCATGCGTCAAGTATCACTATAGCAGTAGAATACACTGTGTGACCTGACCAAAAAGGAGATAATGTGATATATACATAGTTATCAGAGATACGGACACAAAAAACCCTGCTGAAGAAATAATACACAATTGCATGAATGCACCTCAAAGATATGTTTGAGTGCCAAATAAGAGCAACTCAAACATGTATTTCAGAATAAAATGATATGCAGCTGTTCCTGTTAATTAGTGATGTTGTTAACGTATCATAGAGTCATTACTAGTGTAGAAGATACCACAGGATATTCTAAAATAACATGATCATGGAAACATGACAAGAAAAATTTATATAAAATTAGGCACACTAGATTAAGCTTGAGACCAGTATTACATTATTGATAAAAAAAAAATCATGCTCACAAGAATACAGGAGTAAAGGTGCTAAGATTATCAACGTGAAAACTTCAGTTGAACTGGCAATCTATCCAAAATACAGAAGCTTGACCGCAACGGGAAACATTCAAACATCACGGGCATATCCTTAGAAGTCATCAACATATGTTTATACCAAACCTGACGTTCGCCCTCGACAACCTATATAATCAAGAAAAATCCGAGCCCTCTAATCAAAACCATTGATAATTATTTTCAAAAGCCAACCTCTACCAGGTATCATCGAACCAACACGATAGCCCCTCAAATCAGCTAAATTCACCAAAAGATCGAAACCCTAATCCTTCAGCGAAACATAATTTAAATCTCCAAACCTCAAACAACCATCAGACCTCTGAACCAGATTAACCCTAGGGTTTCGATCAACAAGCAACTGCCCCGTAAATCAAATCAAGTATAGACGACCAACATCTAACATAAACAAACAACACCAAATTCGATGGAGATCGGTACCTGGCGGCCTTCCTGCAGACCGTGCCTGAAATCGCGCCGTCGACGGAGGAAATGGAGAAACTATTTGGGGGAGGTGCGAGCGAGGACGGAAGCCAACCAATTTATCCCCACTCGCTTCTGGTATGTTGCTCCCCCGGACTTGTTCCAAGCTAAACGATCCCCGTCAATAAAAAAAAATATTTGTCTCGGCGAATTCAAAATAAAAAATCAATTCGTCAAAAAAAAAAATCCACGTCAGCTTTTTGTCGCATCGTCTGCGGGTCTAATTTGCATTGGGTCAGCATCGGCGTCGCGTAATCATGAATATTAAATTAAATAACAAGAATTATAGTCATTATTTATCATAATAATTAACGATATAAAATCTCAAATCTTTGTATTATATATCATACAACATCATGGTCTTTAGCATGCGGCTCTAAAACAGCTTTTTTTTTTTTTATTTATTTTTTTAAAAAAAATTAATTCGGGATTTTAGGAATTGGATTATAATATTTAAGTTAAAAAAAATTAAAATATTTTTTTTTAAATGCACATGAAATATAGTATATAGTATTTAGGGTATATAATTTTTTGGGTTTAGTATTTAAGATTTGAAGTTTAAAATTTAGTGTTTAGAATATAATATTTAGGGTGTGTATTTTTTTTATATATTTTTTTAAGGTTTAAGATTTAAAATTTAAAGTATAATATTTGAGATGATAAAATTTAAGGAGGATAAGATTTTAAAAAAAAAAAAATCGAAGTTTGAGGGGCCTATCACGTACAGGTGCAAACGAAAACTCACGCACAGAATAAAAAACTTTTATATATATATTTCTGTTCTCAAAAAACATGATAGGTAGAATGATAAATAAAAACAAACTTAATTTTTAGGACGATGAAAACAAACTTAATTTTGAAATTGATAAGAATTTATGTATGTTTATTTAATACATATAACATTAATTAAATAAATAAATTTAAATAATTTATTAAATTAAATAAATAAATTTATATATATATATATATATTCAACTTATTAATATTCACAAATCATATTTATTATTTTTTTTATTAATATGTTAAATAAATATTATTATTTTTAAATGAACGAACAAATTTGAATTATCAAACTCAATAACTAATCACAAGTAAAAAAATTAAACAATCAAATAAATTTAAATTAAAAATTCAATAATATCTAAATGAATTAAACTAAACTTAAGTTCATGAAAAATAAAACTAAAGTTGAATAATTATTTAACGACTTGATTTATTTTAGACTCAATTCGATTATCTTATCAAATAAGATTGAACACCCTAAAACTTAACTCAGCTTGCTTATTTACCACCCTTCGTATAAATTGAAAGGAAATATTTTGGCCCCTGAGATAATAATATGATGGTTAGGTCCTCCAATGGATAGTCAATGGATCTAAGGTTTGAATCTCAGTACGATGCATTACAAATTTTTTTTCCTCCAATGAGAGGCAGGCCTAAGAATGCTGGCCATTTGAATGAGCCACGGCGCATTACAATTTTTTTTTCCTCCGAGAGACAGGCCTAAGAATGCTGGCCATTTGGATGCGCTTCCATTAGCACTTCCCGATTTATCCTGATGACCAGTGAAAAACTCCTGTGAAACCAGACTGGTCACTTAGGTCCGATGTTACCCGAACTTATTAATCCTCTTTTTTCTGAAAGGAAACATTCTGATAAAATACGGTTTCCATACTAAAACATTCGCCAGGAGGAATTCATACAGAACATGAAGTGACATGAAACTTTCTTACATTCAAGAATCAAAATTCATATCAACATTTACTGGAGACCATAGACAACAAGTCCTCCAACCGCAGCGATCCCGACCACTAGGCCAATTAGCACCCCGATGGGTGGCAGCCCACTGCCGATTGGTTTTCCAGTAGCAGCATCGTAGCGAGTAAACCGCTTCTTTGGTGCATTACATTGCGGGCAAATGTATCCATCAGGCTGCAAATGTAAAACCACAAGCTTGTTTATGTTAATGTGTTTTTGGAAGAAGAAAGGAAATGCTTATATATATAAGCAAAGCTCGTGTGTTCCTCCAATTCTAATAAGTTGAGACAAGGAAGAGAATTATCTAAAAGGAGTTTGGAAACTCATGATATATGTTGTGTAGTAGCAGAAAGAGTTTTGCAGAATGCAAAGCAATGGAAGATTTGTAAAATTGTGCTTGCCTGCTCTTCAAAAGGCTTTGGCAGAAAGTAAATAAAACCACAGTCAAGGCATATGTGAGTTGCTCTTGCCTGCAAAAGATGCATGTAAGAACTATTTGAACGAACAACTGTAAGTGGAAAAAGTATGGAGTTTATACTAATGATAGCATCAGTTACAGGACAACGTCAAGACTGAGGCAAAACAATTAGCTTGCCTTTTGTGCTTCAGTCAAGGTGCGACCAAATCGAGGAGGAGCTGGCCTCTTAGTGAGTCTTTTTACATCTACCTCTGCTCCCCTGTTGGAGTGTAAAGAAATGCAACAGGGAGAATAAGAATCAGATAAAAGATAAAGAAGGTATTAGGAAAAGTGCAAACGTTGTGTCTACAAACCCCCTAATGTTCTGAACATTTAAATGTTCCTCTTTCCAAGAAGAAGAAAAGTACATGGATATATTACTGGATGGAAAGCCCTAACAAATATTTTCACTATTTCATATTTAGGTATTTCTGTCAGGTTTCACAACATGATCTCCAGTAGATCATACCTGCTAACTACAAAATAAACAGAGTCTGGCTTTGCTTGGATAGCTGTTTTGGTAAAACCCAGCTTATCAGCAGGCCACAGCTCATCCCCAAAGAAGCTGCTAGTGTACAATACTTGGTCTCCAGCTCTAAGTCCCGCCTTTGCTGCATTTCCACCAGAATCTACAGCCTAGAAAATAATCAATCACGGTACATTAGTTAACTGAAAAGATTAACCAAATGCCTATTGATATTATATCACTTGATTAGCGTTCTGTTTTTTATTATGTAGCATTAAAAGTGATAATAGTCTTGCATAGAATTCGATGCAAAAAATAAGATTCACATATCATCATGATGAAAATGAGAGCATAATGGTAAGGTCAAGCTACTGTCTAACTTTACCTAGAAACGAACTCTATGCGAGAAACAGATACAAAATTTATTCACTGTTAAACTGACAAAACAAGGAAATATTAAGAGAAAGTAACTGGGAAAATGGCAAAGGAGATGTAAATTGAATGCACTTGATTGAAACTTGAAAGAGAATACAAAGAAGCCATGTGATATTTGTATATTTTTTTTCTCAATTGTACACAAAGAGAAAGAGATCCCCGTTTCATTACTTACTTCTAAGAGCTAAAATAGTACTAATCTTTACAATTGTCTTTAGAGTTTTTACTTTCCATTGAAATTGTTGATCATTAATGTCAAGAATGCAATTGTGCCACAAGTAATCTCGTCGAGACAAGCTGTTAGGAAACGACCAATTTATATGATTATACAAAAACTATACTTCTACAGATCAAAACTGATGAACTTATCATAGTGAAATGGGCGCAATAGCAATAATAGAATGATCATCTCACGGTGATAACGACTCCACCGCTGGGCTTCTGCCCGAGTGTTAGGCCCAAGGGCTTGTCGACCTCAACCTCGATGTTCTTCGACGTCCCAGCCGTCCTCGCGTTGACCTCGAGCCCTCGCCTTCCTTCGAGAGAAGCATTCCTCCTCCTCCTACCCTCGATCTTCACCCCCAATGACAAGCCAAGGAAAGAAGACTTCTACACAAGGCACAAACTCGAGGTCGATTAAGATCACGGGCTCATGTTTGAAGGGGCGGAGGAGAAGCACTTTACCTGTGCTGGGGCGCGCGAGGAGGGAGCAAGTAGAGCGCGCTTGGAAATGGAGGAAGCGGCGGCGGCGACGGAGGAAGCGGAAGGTGGAGCTGCTGCCGCTGCCGCTGCCGTTGCCATTTGGGCGACGGTTGAAGGTGACGCATGGGTGGGAGATGGGGATAAAGGATCAAGAAAAGGAAGGTCTGGTTGTGGATGGACGAGCACACGGAGAGGATAGATTGGAACCTTGTGTTGTGGAAGTAGTTCGGCCACTGATCTTGTTGAAGGGCAAGCATGGTGTCCACAAGCACCTCCTGGCTCCCTCCGGCACATCCGCATTGAAATCCAACCCTTTGTTTTATTATTTTTATTTGTAAATTTAATTTACAATAAACAGAAAATTACTAAAGGAGAAATGATATGAAATCAGGTAAACAATTTATCGCCCGTGGGGTCATGGTACGTGGACGGACGGGCTCCGTCTCTAAGATATTAATTGATTAATAAATAATAAATTTATTATATTAATTTAATAGACATATATTTTTAGTGATCAATTATAAATTCATTATTTATTATTATTATTATTTTTAATATAATTTTATGATGAATTATAAGGAGTCTGATAAGTTTCGCCATCCCAAATATAGTCCGGTACTCAAATAAGATTTATCATTAAAAAAATATGATTCGATTTTGATAGTTATAAATATTATTTTGAATTATTCTATATCCCCATCACTCAGTTAAATTAAATAAATTTTTATGATTTATTTTCGCGGAGCTATTTGGGGAGATAGTTAAGATGGCTTCATTTTTTTTGGCACAGTGAATTAATGAGTTTTTCAAGGAGATTCAATTTTCATACAATACAAATAAACATATGTGACTCGCTGGAATCATTCGTGATATTGGATCGTAAAAGAATCTGTGCTTTGAAATTTATTCTAATAGAAAAATAAAAACAAAAATGTAAACAATTTATCGTCCTTCCTCTCTCTCTCTCTCCGTTTCCTTTTTATCGTCACTGTCTTTTATTTATATTTTGTCTTTCCAAGTAAACATTGCAGGTCAAATTTTCTTTTGAAATAAACAGCATCAGTTACCGGACAAATATTTTCCTTATTATTATTATTTAGTCGAGTCGAATTAGTATTTCCAATTTTATGCGGCAGGAATGAAGAAGCCAAAACCCACCGAATGAAAAACTCCTTTGCCAGTTGCCACTTCGACCACCCACCCTCTCTCTCTCTTTCTCTCGAGTGTGGATCGTTTCTCCACTCTTCTCCTGATCGAATTACGGTTACCCAAACCCTAACGCTCTGCCTTTGTCTGCTTCCGATATCGGGAGAGAATGGTTGCGGCGAAGAACGCCGGTGGAGTGGCTGCGCCGACGGCAGTCACCGCTAATGCGAACCTAGTCAGCGGCGCGCCACCTCCGTTCCTCAGCAAGACGTATGAGATGGTGGATGACCCCTCTACCAACTCGATCGTCTCGTGGGGACATGCGAACAACAGCTTCGTCGTTTGGAATCCGCCCGAGTTCGCAAGGAACCTCCTCCCCAAGTACTTCAAGCACAACAATTTCTCCAGCTTTGTTAGACAGCTCAATACATATGTAAGCCTCTTTCTGCCTTGCTTCCGGAGTTACTGATCAAGGTGTTAATTTGAGCCAGAAGAAAAATTTTCAGTGAGGTCGTTCATTTAAGAGAGATAGACACAAAAGAAATTGGATTTCGAAAGACTATTAATTCCAAAGTTGGAAGTCGGATTCGTAGGTCAGGTAAGCATGGGAATCAATCCGAACAATATGTTTGGATGGAAATTTAGATGGTGAGATGTCCTTGGTCCAACAATCTGTCATCTAGAGTTTTAGAACAGCCACTTTCATAGGTGTAATTTATGGAATATATTTCTTCAAATTAATATGCTTTCTAAGATCAACCTAGCTGCTCTTCTGTGGTACATCAAGAAGCTTTTACTCTTAGATATTTGACTTGTTGATGTTCACATCAAATGGGCATGTGGTATTTGTTATTAGAAACAATAATTCAGGCTCGAAATGATAAGAAACAAATACCTTTTGTCATTTCGTCTTGCAGTTTTTGGTTATTTCATTGTTATGCTTCGCTTGTTTTGAAGGTTTTCAAGTTATTCAATTTAGGTTGTGTCCTGATTATCTATGAGAGCTATATCTAAGAATTTGTTAACAAGGTATGGACAATTCCAAGTTTGGTTCCAACAAATAACAAACTTGATGTTCATAAAAGATTTTTCATTTAAATACTTCTTAGGTTCTTCAATTAACTTTCTTGCTGTTATTTTAATTGATGTGCATAAATGATCTTAATAAACTTGAAGGTTCTTGCAATGTTTAAATGACAGTTAAAGGTTAGAGTCTTGTCTCCATTATGCATATATTATCAAATTAGCAGATATTTTAAATTTTTTAAAAATTTCAGTGGTGTTTGATATGCAGTTATTCTTTTTGAGTGGGGAATCTTTTCTAACTGGTCAAACAGGGTTTTAGAAAGGTTGATCCTTATCAATGGGAATTTGCAAATGAGGGGTTCTTAAGAGACCAGAAACATCTGTTGAAGACCATCAACAGGAGAAAAACTACACATACACAGAAACAACCTCAGGAGTTACAAACACAAAATGCTACTGGGGCAGCATGTGTCGAGTTAGGTAAGTTTGGATTGGAGGAGATTGAGAGGTTTAAGAGGGATAAAAATGTGCTAATGCAAGAACTGGTTAGGCTCAGACAGCAGCAGCAATCCACTGATCATCATTTGAAGACCTTAGTGCAACGTCTTCAAGGCATGGAACATCACCAGCAGCAGATGATGTCATTCTTGGCAAAAGCTATGCAGAATCCTGGTTTCCTATCCCAGTTCGTGCAACCAAATGACAGCAGTCGGCAGATAGCTGGGGTTAATAAGAAACGTCGATATCCTAATCTGGATAGTACAAATGGTGAAAACTCATCACATGAAGGTCAGATTATCAAATACGTGTCGTTGATAAATAAAGCAGCTAAAGCTATGATGATGCAGATTCTAAAGTATGGCACAACTCCCAGGCTGGAATCTGTCAGCAAGTCTGGGAACACTTTGGTCGATGACATCCATTCCTCTCTGGAAACCTTAGATAGTGAAACTTTGTGGAACTCCGGAGTTACTCTATCTGAGGTCCCTTCAACATCTAGTGTTTCTTGCTCTCCTGCTCCCACAGAACATTCAATGATTTTTACATCACCTGCTCCATCAGAGATTCAATCTTCTGAGCCCATGGTTACACCAGCTGAGATGGCAAAAACAAGTCTGGAACCTAGAATATCAGAGGCCATTGCTCTCAACCATGCTGATCCTTTTGCCGCACAATTTTCTGCAATGCAAGGTAGGATACCAATTGGGGAAGCTAATGTTACTCCAAATGTAAGTTATTCAATACCCCAGGCAGAGAGCAATTATGTAAACACCAATCATGAATGTGATCCGGTTGGAGTTGAAGCTGGAAAGTTCCCTTCTGATGTTGGTATGGATACCTTGAATGAAGATGACAAGCTTCCAAGTATAAATGATCCTTTCTGGGAACAATTCCTAGAAGCAAGTCCACTTTCTGTTGATCTCGAGTTGGTTGATTCGAGCAAACATGAAGGGATGTAAGCCAAAAACTTTGAAAACTTTTGGATAGCCTCGAGATAGATCATCTAGCATCATAGATTCAGCAATTCACATCAGAGGAAAAAAGAAAAAAGAACAGCTTATGATAATTACATGTGCCAATTTGCTTTGTTAGGGTATTTTTCTCACGTTATGCTTGTGCTGTGACTAGCATCTGTGCGCTATGTTGGTTTTGGTCAACGGGCAAGCGCTTATCTTGATAGTCATATCTTAAATAGTCGAGAAATCTAACTTGATCCCGTTACACGAGTCATGAGTTTTATTTAGTCCATCAGTCATGCTTTGTGCTTCCAAAATGTGTTTTGCCGTTGGACTTCTAATGTGTCGATACAAGCATAGTAATTGCAGAGTATTTGAAGTATAACTAAGAGTTGAGAACACATTTAACTTTGTGCTTGATTGGCAAATCTATGAGGTCAACTATATAAGATTAAGGAAGACAAATTGTATGAGATGAAAAGTTGAGGAAATATTTTAGATTTAGTGACATTCACTTGAAGAAAATGTTTTACTGTCAGCTTGGTTGGCCAATCCGAGATGACTTTCAAAGATTAGCGAATGTGCACAATTACTTTAGTAGCTAATTTATTGGAATAGTCTTTCCACGAGCCTAATATAATAATTATTTTTATTATTATTAGGCTAGCAAAGATTTAGAAATTTTTATATCTAAGCGTCTTGTTTTGTTTGTTTGTAATTATATTAAACTTTATCAAAATCTCAATTGGTTTCTTCATCTTCGTTATTCTTTTTATTACAACTTGATCTTTCTTTCGACATTATCAAGAATATGATATTTTTTGGTTGTAAAAAAACCCATCAAGGTTAAGATTGATTCTCTTCACAAAGACCAATTGATATTATGGTAAAAGACGAAACGTTCGCCCCCAATGCTCCTGTTAATCCGTTCCAGGATCAACACGGAGGAGGTAAATCACGGGGACTAATCTAGCTAGTCCGAACAGTGATCAGTGCACGAGAAAGGACAGAAACTTGACTATTAATCAGGATTTGAACCTCAAATTTTATTATGATAATATTACATGTATTAGTAACTAGTCAATCCCGTGGGACAAGACCAATTGGCATATTCATACGGGGAAGGAAAAAAAAAATCTGATTGTTGTAATAAAGACCTCATCATGTTCATCAATGCTCCTGGAAATATTTGTTTACAATACTCAAGTTACCTGGTTGTTGGAGAAGGATAATCAAGTACTTAGAGAAATAATTATTAAATATAAAAAAAGATTATAAAGAGCGACGGGGATGTAGCTCACTTGGTAGAGCTAGAAAGGTACGGGGTTCGATACCCCACGTCTCCGTGTTTTTAACTGACCAATTCAAATAAAGATTATATCTTGTCGGGATTTGGCATTACCGTATATACATGATTCGATCGAGATAATTGATGATGGTCTGTCTATATGTATGAAAGTAATAATTGAAGAGTTAATTTTCCGGAGAACATTTTTTAATCTCAAAGAGATTTAGATGCATTCCTTCCTTCTTTACACAAGAAAGGAATATAGAGAAAATTAAGAAGTCTCGCATAATTTGTGATTAATAATTTTATTATACTTTTACTCTTCTGTTATATATTAAAATTCCATATAACAGTAAACCAAAGCCCAAAAACTAACAGTGACATTAGAAGTAATTTGTTCTCTTAAAAAGTGATCATTTATTTTAAAGTCCCTTCAAATCTCATCTACGGTTGAATTCCTACAGAGCCATATTTTTAAAATACAAAAATATTTTTAGCGAGTGGGAATGGAAAATGATTCCATGTTGATATAACCGCGAAACACAAGATTACAATGCATAATGAACTCCTTGTAGTCTTTAGTAAACTACCCTGCTGGTGTACTTGAGATGCGAGCCATTTGGGAGAGAAGTAGGTCATGAACTCTGGCCTTCAGCTGATGATCAGCAGATGAAAAAAGAATCACAATAGTATGGTGAAAAAATCTGGAAAAGAATTCATAAATTTACGCATCATGATTTTGTGATTACCTCGTCGACACCTTGATTGCTCATTATGGAGACATGAATGGAGCCATCAGGTCCACACCTCTTATATCTACCAAATTCATCATCTGGTAAAATGAGGGCAGGAGACTCTTGCAGGAGATCGCATTTGGAAACGACATCAAGCCAGAGATGATCCTTGAATCTTTCTCTCATCTCTTTGTATGTGACGAACTGCAGTAGGATCAACGATGATAGGAAATGCAAAAGTAAACAATGACTGGAAAAACTGTGATTTTAGATGCCAGCAAAAGAGCATGTCAACTGATTCAACATATGAACAAGTAGATACATTCATATTGTACCTGATTATTAGGTGAAGTCCCACATTCTCCAGACAGATCATGGACATACAATACGGCGGTTGGCAAAAAGGAAAGGACAGAGAGTGTCAACCTTTCTATATTGTTCCTCTCATCTGGGTTCATTTGATATCATATTTTTGTCAATACAAAATAGTCAGTAATAGTAGTAGAGTACTTTGCTACCTCAAGTCACAAAGTAATGGTAGAGACAGCTCATAGGTATCTGGTAAGGTAAAAACATAAGATGGAAAGGAGAAACATCACACAACAGGACTTATAAAATTTCTATAACAAGTCCAGAAGAAAACTTCACCCCAAAAAACAAATGTCTCAGTATCATGTCGATTCATTTTCAGTGCATGCTGAACTAAAACAAAATGCTATTGTTTGGATCACTAACCATCATGTCTTGTAAGAAGACCAGGAGTATCTGTTACCTGCAGTTCAAATGTCTTATTGCTATATTCAGATAAGAGAACGCATCAAAAGGGAAAATCAATATAACTGAAGTACTAACCTGAAATCGTTCATAGTTCAACATGATATGACCCATTAGAATTCCTCTAGTGGTGAATGGATAATTACAAACCTAAATAAATACCACCATTGAGGAGAACTCTTAATAACAAGAAAACAAGAAAATGGAACAAGTTGAGAACAAGTTGAATCTACTTCTCAATTAAACATTCATCAGATAGGTGATGTGACTTTTGGGCTCATGAAAAGCTGAATAACATGAAAAGGTAAAAAAAAAAATTACCTCTGGTTTCCCTGTTGACAAGATACGTACTAGTGATGATTTCCCAACATTAGGTGACCCGACGAGACAAAGGGTAGGTGTTTGTAGGTCCACCACTGGCATCGCACGCAGAGTCTACAAAGCCAATGGTATAAGCAAATTCAGACAAAATAAAGGTAAAACAAAAGTTAACGAATAAGAGAACCAGCATAGTTTTGCAACATTAATGTATGGTAAATACTAATACATGCAGTCAAGCATGTTCACAATCTGAACATGAAATCATGATATGAACCTAAAAAAAAAATTTGCTAAAAAATTCATGAGTCGCCGATTTAGAAACATATGCTTTGGTAAAAAATAGTCATATTACCTTTGCAACATTTAACAAATCATCAATAGCAATTTTTCCAACTTGAAAAGCTTCCTCAAGCTTTTTAAGGCCCTAAAAGTTGAAGTTAATCTATGATGAACATCAGGCAAGAAGCACAATAGAAGTAAATACTACAGATAAATGTGATACACAGATGAAATTGAATCAGAACAAACCTCATTTAGTCGCTCTTCTGCTTCACGTTTTGTTGTGGACTGTCAAGATTAAAGAGCCAACCTGAATAACAGTCTATGCATTCATACTACACGTAGAGAGATGAGTAGGAAAACATTGAAGTTTGAAAACACAAAGTGCATCGGAAATGAACTTCAATTCAGGCAATTGTTTCTGGTGATAAATTACAGTTCTTTGGGACAGATATTATGATATCTAGTCAAATGACAGATAACTAGCAAACTGACTGAAATTATAAGTTTGCATTTCAAAAATAAATTTGATTACAGCAGTACCATTTCTACTCCTAAAAACACACAATATAAGGATTTTTGGGATAGTAAATTTACATATGTAAACCCAAAGCCTAAAAGCAGGCCTGGTAATTTAAAGACTAACCTCTATGTGCAGCACACTATGGTAAAAAGGGCTCTCTCATCGTTTTTTTTAAATCATGAATTAGAACTGTTACATTATGGGGAAAAAGTTTAGGTTTCTTTCCTAGGTAAACCCTCTATCTATATATGCTATTGATCAATGAAAAATATTTCAGACAAGTCCTCATATTACAAGTGTTTTCATTTTAATTGATTTATAATCCCCTCAAGTGGTTCAAATATGTGGAAATCAATTGTAGAACCCATTCAAGATTGGATTAGCAAGTTTGTTAGTCAATTGTTGGAGCAAATGAGGTGACAATCTCATTGGATTGCACTTGCTCTCTAATGAAATGGCAATCTGTTTTTTTTCATAGATAGTCAAAATAGAAATATGGTTGAAAAATCGATATGGCAGTTAAAATAGATTAGTGCGCACTCAGGAACGTGATATGGCATCCTAAACAGACTTAAAGGTTGGACCAATATAGTGTAGGCAAAGAGAGCATTATGGTTGAATCATTTGAAATCTTTATGAGATTGTAGAACTTTGAACAAAGCCTATAAAATCAACAGTAAATTACACCAGGCAGACTGCAAAGGATGGATAAGTTGCAAAGCAAATGTAAGGCCAAAAGTAACTTTCGTGGTAGTAAATAACCAAGGAGCGATAGAAATTTGGATGAAGAACTGAACATGCAGAGATGGATATGTAATTAAAAAGAAATTGATACATCACCTAAGAAAAATTAAAAAAGAATAAAAATCTCCTCTCATAATTGGAGCATTCTTTCACTTTTGTTTAGACTCACTCCAAATACATAGACACAACACAAATAATCCAACATAAAAAAAACAAATCTATAACAGAGTCAAACCTGAGCACAAAGAGATGCATGCTGCTTTCCAACAGAAACAAGCTTCTTCCTCAAACGATCAACTCTTTCTAATACCTGATGAGATAGTGAACATTATGAGCATTAAGGAATATAACACCGTAAGTTAAATGTGCAAAGAGAAATATCATAAGAGGAAACCTGTTGATTTTGACAGAATGAATAGATTCTAAATCTAGTTTTACTTTTCACTCTTGGCATATACAAGGTATTCTATATCACAGAGAGTAACTTAATGATTATAATGGTAAGTTAATTTTGGCAAAAAGCATATTACATGGACAGGAGTTGTCTGAAAAAGATTTGCAGAAGATTATGATCTGCATGTACATTTGCTTATGATGCAAGTCAGACATGGAATCCAAAGATGAAATAATGAATACAAGTCAAGAAGAGTATTGACAACTTCTGTTTTTCTAGTTGATCAGACTTAGCAACTGCTACACTTCTGAAGCTTTACTGCTTATGAAGATTTATCTTAAAATAACTTTGCTGGTCATATTTCAGAAAGAGCTCCAAAAGTGTCAAACTGAACTCCTTTTAAAACCTGTCGAAGACTTAAAACAGGGCTAATAACTAGTTCAAAGACAAACGGGAACAAAACTATCATGCTTTAGATTCAGTTATATACCAATGGTGTGGTCACCTGAAACTACAATGTAAGCATGTTTCTAAGATGCACCAACATTGAATGCAAGGTTTTTTTTTTTTTTTGAAAATATAAGAAAACAACATTTGTTATGATTACGTCCCTAATTGATATGTGAAAAACTAGTCGCAACAGGATACATTTTCAGCCAATTGAACAATGGATTAAAATATCCAACACTTGACAATGGCAAGTTTAACATATTAAGCTAATTGAATAATGAACTTTAAAAACCAAACATTTGGTGACGAAAGTTTAGCATATTCAGCCAGCAGAGATTGAACTAAAATTTCAGCACTCGGCAATTTGAACCCACAAAAGAAACTACTGAAGGCAATATGATTGTTGGGTCAATAGTAGTTGTGAAGAAAACACTTTTTAGTGCACAAGTAGTTGCGTCATGAGAAAGGCTATTGCATCGATGAGTAGGTATCTAGTGTCAATTGGTTAGTGTGCATATTAATGATGCTAGATCATTCGTGTTGAGTGTAAAAGGAAGAATGTTAAACAACCTTTTCATAGTTTCCTTCGCCAAAAGTAAGCTCGATGAGAGATCTTTCATATGGATGTAGGTGTCGCTTGTCTGGGAAGGTTTCTGTGTATTGTCTTAAAGGAACAGCTAATTCCTGTAAAGTAATTTTAAGTAGAGAACTAATTCAAATACTATTGACCACAAAGAAGTTACATTAATAAAAAGGAAAAAAAAAATAGTATCTAACTTTCATTAGTGCATCAAGTTGTTTTGCGCCTCTATTTCTCTCTCGCTTTGCTATGTTCTGAATACCTATAAATGATTGAACATATGGCTATAAATAACCTAAATAAGCAAAACATCACATTGAACAATAATAAATTGTAATATGACCTAAAAGAATATCACAAGATGCATTACCCTTAGTAGGAGAGATATTCCTAGCTTTCCTTTGTGCTGAGGAAAGAATATTCATAGATGGCATCACCATAGGTAGCTTCTGAAATGCACCAGTTGTTTTATCTTTAAGTGAAGGTTCCACCTGAAGATACAAAGCATTTAAACAGAAAATGATGAAAGGAGTCTATTCAATTAGTGGGATAATGGTTATCACTATAACAGTCCAAAACCATATTAAGAGAATAGAAGAACTAAGAAAGAAACAACAAAAAGGTCATGCCATGGTTCAATAGTCAACAATATAGTTAAATGTCCTCAAAAAGACACGAAGAGAACCACAGTACTATTGATGTACGACTAATATCTTAATAACTCAAAAAGAATCTATGGATTCTCATTATCACCTAAACAGGAAGGAGTGTGGGCTAAAAATTTTCAGGTGCGATATCAAATTTAAGGATCTCTTATGTCTTAATTATTAATACAAAAACTTCACTAATTATTAAAATTTGGAGAACGGGTCACACATAATAGCTGGAGGCACTAAATCAACAATCTTATAAGCACTACAAAGTACGAAATACAGGTTTTCATACTGAGGCTATAAAGCACTGGATTTAATTATTACAATTATTAAGATGTCATCGATCAACAAAAGCATTTCAGAAGTCGGATATAGCCAGTTGCATCTCATGGTCATTTTGGCAAAGAAAAATTACCATAATGATGTTTCCATCCGCAGTGGATCTCATCAGATTCTTGTTAGCGAACACCGGACATGAAGCGGAGAACATTCTTCGCACTCCAAAACCTGACACAGAACATATAAGATGAAAATGGGAACATGCCGACCCAAACAATTAGCACCAGCAATCCAACAGCAAGAAAAGAAAAATGAAGGGTTCCACAGAATCTAACACGAGAAAAGGTCATAGATGAATAATTCGCACTTAGAATCGAGACGCAGAACGAAAACGAGCAAATGCGTAAATTCATTATCGTCGAAACTTCCCATCCGAAAAACTCAAAAAATTTGCTTAAAACTATCCATACAATCATTTAAGCGGAGAGATGTGTCAAAATTAACTTTTGAGATTCGAGTCTCAAAGTAACCACAGACGAACCATAGATAAAAGTAGTGGGGAAAGGACACTGGTACAAACATCAACTGCTCGACCAAATGACGCAATAAAGATATAAAAGGCAAACACATCTGAAACAAGAAAAAAATGATTACGTCTGGAGAAATGGGCGTAAAACAAATAAAAATAGACAAGAAAGCCAACGCTTTGCTAGGTGGCTCGTTCATCGACACTGCAAGGTGGTTGTTTGCTCAATGACGAAAGGTGAGGAAGACGCGGAGTAAAGTAACAACAACCTTTATGCGACAACGGAGAGCTCCTCCTTCCAATCCTTCCCCAGGGCAGCTTGCCGGAAGGGACACGCCATTGCTGGAGGAGACCGAAGGCTCTGCTGCCGCTCATCTCCCTCCACAACCCCTCTTGTCTCGATTACTTAGCCGTATCACTTCAGGCTCCAGGCTCTTCAGCCCGATTTTTATACAGTGCCGATCCATTCGACCACCAGAAGTGGGTTCCGTTGGACAATAGAAAAAGGGCCCAGCCCATTTATGGCCTATCACTGATCGGATCGACCGTAAAAATATCCTCAGCGGAGGAAAGAAATAAAAGAAAATAAACGAGAAGGAAAGCAAACTCCTCCGTCGACCACTAACGACTCAGCCAGGCGAACTCGCGGCGAGACCGCACGAGTTCACGGCGGTGCTGCGAACTCGCGGTGGCCGCGAGTTCGGCCACTTGTTTATTATTAATATTTTTTTTAAAAAAAAAACTTTGATGCAAAACTGCATCAGTAAAAATGGAGGAATACAACACCAATAAAAATCCGAGCCCTCTAATCAAAACCATTGATAATTATCTTCAAAACCCAACCTCTACCAGGAATCATCGAACCAACACGATAGCCCGTCAAATCAGCTAAATTCACCAAAAGATCGAAACCCTAATCCTTCAGCGAAACATAATTTAAATCTCCAAACCTCAAACAACCATCAGACCTCCGAACAAGATTAACCCTAGAGTTTCGATCAACAAGCAACTGCCCCGTAAATCAAATCAAGTATAGACGACCAAGATCTAACATAAACAAACAACACCAAATTCGCTGAAGATCGGTACCTGGCGGCATTCCTGCAGACCGTGCCTGAAATCGCGCAGTCGACGGAGGAAATGGAGAAACTATTTGGGGAGGTGGGAGCGAGGACGGAAGCTGACCAATTTATCCCCACTCGCTTCTGGTATGCTGCTCCCCCGGACTTGTTCCAAGCTAAACGGTCCCCGTCAATAAAAAAAAAGATATTTGTCTCGGCGAATTCAAAATAAAAAATCAATTCGTCAAAAAAAAATCCACGTCAGCTTGTTGTCGCATCGTCCGCGGGTCTAATTTGCATTGGGTCGGCATCGGCGTCGCGCAATCATGAATATTAAATTAAATAACAAGAATTATTGTCATTATTTATCATAATAATTAACAATATAAAATCTCAAATATTTGTATTATATATCATACAACATCATGGTCTTGGCTCTAAAACAGTTTGTTTTTCTTCTTTTTTTTTAATTTTTTAATTTTTTTTTTAAATTTTTTTTAGCTCGGGGATTCAGAGTCAAATTATAATATTCAAATAAAAAAAAACAAAAAAAATTTAGATGCACATAAAATATAGTATATAGTATTTAGGACATATAATTTTTTGGATTTAGGATTTAAAATTTAAAGTTTAAGATTTAGTATTTATGATATAATATTTAGGATGTGTATTTTTTTTTTTTTAAGGTTTAAGATTTAAAATTTGAAATATAATATTTGAGATGATAAGATTCAAGGAAGATAAACTTTAAAAAAAAATTACATCAAACTTGAGGTGCCTAGATTTAATCTAGGAGCCTTGAGTTCCTATTATGCACATGCACGAATGTATATATATATTCCCAAAAAATATGATAATTAGGATGATAAATGAAAACAAATTTAATTTTTTTCATTTATATGTATTTAACACCTATAACATTAATTAAATAAATAAATTTAAATTATTTATTAAATAAATATCCATAATTTCAGGCTCTTCAACCTGATTTTTATATAGTACCGATCCATTCGACTACCAGAAGTGAGTTTCATTTGACAATAGAACAAGGGCCCAGCCTATTTATGGTCTATCACTAATCGGATCGACTGTAAAAATATCCTCAGTGGAGGAAAGAAATAAAAGAAAATAAACGAGAAGGAAAGCAAAATCCTCCGTCGACCACTAACGACTCAACTAGGCGAACTCGTGGCGAGACCGCACAAGTTCACGGCGGCGCTACGAACTCGCGGTGACTGCGAGTTCAGCCACTTGTTTATTATTAATATTTTTTTTAAAAAAAAACTTTGATGCAAAACTGCATCATTAAAAATGGAGGAATACAACACAAATAAAATTTTAACCTACTATGTGTCAGATATATGGATCATTTACTTCATTAAATTTTATTTTCTATTATATTATTATTTATATTTAAATAAATTTTATCTTATTTTATTATTATTAATCAAATCTATTTTTATCTTCCTCATTTAATATATGTATTTGTCATAGTTTCACATTGCATAATTGTAATATTTATTGATCGTCTAAGTACATACTTATACCATCTCAAACGTCTCTTTTAAACTTTTTCCTCAATAGATGTTATTTTGATTTTATCTATAATGCTTTCATTTCTTATTCTATCCATTCTCGTATATCCACATATCTATATTAACATCCTCATCTCTACAACTCTCATCTTTTGCTTATGTGCTCGAGTCATAGCCCAACATTCAACTTCATAGAACATAACATGTCTAACTGTCATCTTGTAGAACTTTTCTTTAAGTTTTAGAGGTACTTACGATCACATAAAACACTCGACGTTTTCCTCCATTTCAACTATCCTGCATGTATTTTATGTAAGACATCTCTCTCAATCGCTCCATCGTTTTGCAAAATTGATCATAAATACTTAAAACTCTCAGTTTCACACAACTCGTTATCTCCTATCTTAACAATTATCTCATTGCGTCTAATATTGTTAAACTTAAATTCTATTCTGTCTTTACTAAATTTAAAATCTTTCACTTCTAGTATTTTCTATCAAGATTTTAGTTTAACATTTACTCCTTCACGTGTCCTATCTACCAAAATAATATCATCTACAAATAACATACAATACGGTATTATGTCTTGAATGTGTCTAGTGAGTTCGTTCATGCTCAATAT